>OMKK01089498.1:0-14130 GCA_900302305.1 Polymixia japonica
CCCGCTTTCCCCCCAGAATCTCCCTCCAGTCTTTTATGTCCTCTGTTTTAATCTTTACAACTCTCCCACCTCCCCATCTCCTCTCATACCGCGGAGATAAATCAGACATCAGCTGTTGCTAACTTAACCTTTAATCGCTTTAAGGCGTCTGAAGATCTGCCAGGAAAAGGGTTTTACAATACCGTGTCCGTTTGGCTACTGTATTTCTTTATCGCACGGTATAAATTATAAACCTACTTAAAATGTAGGGTACCAGTTCGGTTAGAGAAAGTCATTAATAATACTCCTACAGTCCCACTGGTCCAGTCTCATCGGGTCTGTGGTCAATGGGGTCAGTGTTTTATGATCATTCCTGAGACTCACAGAAATACTGCGCCATGAAAACCACAACCCACGAACACCATCCAACTCTCTCTGTCTGCCCGTCTCCCTCCTCTCGCAGTCGCACTTGCTCTCTCTCTCTTAAACACACACACACACGCTGAAAAACACAAACGCACACACATAACCCACAAACGCTATCCAAGTCCATAAACCTCCCCGGCATCATACACAAACTATTTCTCCAAGCGTCCAAGAATGTGCCAGAAATCATTGTCTTACTCTACGTATTTTCTCCATCGCTGAGCCAGAGCGGTCATTACAGTGGTGACAGTAAATAGAGGAAGGAAAATGTGCAAATGAGACCACCTGTTATTTAATCTTCACTACCAGCTGAGCTCCTGGTGGACAGCTGACCTGTTTCCGACACGGGGCCAGGCAGTCTGTGAACAATTTTCATTCTTTTCACTGAGGGGTTGACTTCTTAAACTACCTCGTTAATAAAATGAAAGTAAATACATCAGGCTGAAAGAGCTTCAGCACAATCGCCGAGTGTTTTGCTCTTCGACTACTAGTTACACAACTGAACTCCTTCTGCTGTTTATGATTTAGGCGCCTTTCAGCTGTTCAAGCGCAGAACAGTTGCTGTTACCTCAACATTTTTGATATACCGAATGGACAAAATGATTCATCATTTCAATCTGTCATACTGCTGAAAGAAGTGTATTCTTTCGAGTTTGCTTCTTATTTTCCAACGCAGTTCAAATGAAGGACGGATTCCCATTGTCATTAAACTCAGAATACTGGCAAGTAGGTGGAAAATAGAGGTTGAGGTCCATCGAAGTGGGAGAAGTTGGCCCGCTACTGTAGCTCCAATTTGTCTTTGAAATGAACGCATGTGTGTTGAAGGGACACACCCAGGTTAAATTAGCCATGACAGGCTCCCGGAGAAGCCGTGGTAAAGCTGGGTGTAGGAGAAGGCCATCTGAGAGCGAACAATAGCACACCCACAATTTCATTAAGCTAAAAGTGGTGCAAAGCTTCATAGCTGTCATTTCCTCTACTTGATCATCTCAGTTGATCGTTAGCATGACGTTAGCCATACGGTCGGTTTGAAAATGTTCGGGTTTTACAGCCAAATAAAGACAAAAGTGAGGCAGAAACTGTGGTTCTCATATGCTGTGAATAATCACATATGCATTGATGCTTGAAATCATAACGCCACCGTCGTCCATATTATCAGCAAAATCTAGTTATTATAGAAGTAGAAACTGCTGGACTGATGCAACATGAAGGATAATTCTTTGACGCAGGATAGAGGCTGAATGTGTTGACGTATGCAATGGCTGCCACAATGCAGATGCTCAAACTATCAACTTTATGCAACAAGCGAATAAAGTATAGCTTATAGCTCAAGACCAGGCCAAAACCTAGTATATGGCTGGACCGTGTATCCGCTGTAAACATAATAGAAAACTGCTTGCGCCGATTCCTTTTAAAAGAACAATGGCCAATGGGGAAACTCCCGACACTCGGCCGACCAATGGTGTAACTTCATCGCTCAGTCAGTGAGTGATGGGCAGACATTCGCGTTTATCGCACTGGAAATTTGTCGAAAACATGAACTCCATCTCAACCCTTCTCTCGCCGTGTCGACCAGACTTTTCTTCTGAGTGGTCAGCAGACTTTACAGGTCGCTTTCCCAGACAGAATCTGAAACAAAGTCTCTGAACCCCTGGCCAGGTTAGAGGATTACTGTCTAACGCCTTACTTCAGATGACAATGCCACCTCCCTCTTCTTTGGCTTTGACCCCTAATCAGGCTCTACCTGTCTCAGATGCCTGTCTTCTTCTTCTCTGTCATTTCCCCATCTCTGTTATGTTCTGTTACTCTTTGTCTCTATCTATCTGTCTGTCTGTCTCTCTCATTCGGCCTCTCTCTCTCTCTCTCTCTCTCTCCCACCCTCTCTCTCCCTCTGTCTCTCTTTTTACTGTCTCTGATGTCTTGCCAGGCTGTTGGATTAACAGGTCTGTTTGTCAAATTTGCCATGCAGTTGGTTGCCCATTGGCACACCCAATGACTAAGATGTCCAGTGTGTGTGTGTGTGTGTGTATGTGTGTGTGTGTGTGTGTGTGCGCGCGTGTGTGTGTGCGCGCGCGCGCTTTTGTGAGCATTTGCTTGCGCATGCTTGCGAGTTAACACATGTGCATGTCTTAGTGTTTGTGTGTGTGCACGTGCTGGTGTGTGTTGTACGCGGCTTACAACCCCTCCCCCCCCGGTTGACTGTGTAATTATCAGGCAGTCAAAGGAAAAGGGCAGTTCTAGAGGAGTCAACCTCTCTGAGTTATGAGAAGTACGGCCAGGGTCAGTTGGTCACTCTCTCTTTTCTCCTTCTCTCACCCCGTCATCCCCCCATCCGTGCACTAGGTCTCGTTCTCACTCATTCTCTCTCCCACTGTCTCTCTCTCTCTCTCTCATTCATTCTGAATGTCTCTCTACCCCCTGGCTCTCTCACATTGTCAAGCGTTTGTGAATACTACTGCATTCCACTGTCAGTTTGGCTTGAATCCCTGACTGATTCTCCTTGAAAATGCTATTCATGAGTCCTCCTCTTGACTACCTGTTACAATATAGAGTACCTTTTCATTATTTGCATCAATACCGCACTGTATAAATCAATAAATCATGATACAATGAAGGTGCGATTCTTTATTGAAGGCTTTTGTGTGATCTTTCTATAAATTACTTGTAAGGCAGCTACTCTGTGACACGATCTTGAAACTATCTGCCTTGATAGTCACATGCTATTGTGGCCAATTATGCTAGAATATGTAGAGTGACATATTGTTCATAGTCCAGTGGTAGATATCGTTGAAATCCCCCTTCATGCATTTATCCTGCATTTAGCCGTTAGTACTGCAGGAAACATCACATGTATTGGTATGTACTGTCAGACCCCTTAAGTTGCCAATATGTCTTGAGACAAATTCCTCTACATATATTGTAATTGGCAATTCAAATGAATGTAATTCTGATTCGAGAGAGGTTCATATCTTTATCTATGTCTAATAATCTATATTTTTATTAATGGAAATCTTTGGATTAGTGTCTTGCATGTGTCCTCACTCATCAAATACTGTACAATCCAATCCAATGTGATGTGATTTTATGTTGCTTATGTTGTTGCTGACTATCAGTGATATTTTACTGTCTTTTCATCCAAGCTTTGAGTTGTCCTCTGTGTCTTGTTTTCCTTTACGTCTTTGTACCATGTTCCAACGTGCCAAGGAAGAATGTCATCTCTTTTAACTTCTCCATACGTTTAACCATTTAAATCCATGATTACACGCTATTCAAGATGTTATAGCCAGGGGTGAAATTTTGTCAAATTTCTTGAAACACCTCAGAGACATCAGATCCTCTGATACCTCAAACGGCCTCACCAACAGCTGTCATGCAGTATGTATTATACATATACATACTAGGAGTCATGATAACAGCCTGTTTCATCACGTATTGTACCTCTTACATGAAACTGGTAGATATTTTGCAGCTACTTCGATGATACTGTAATAATATTTTTAGCTTATTTGCCTTGGGCAACTTTAGATTTTATAAAATAATTATGTTTTTGATTACTTAATATCACAATGTTAAAGATGCTCTGCATTATTTTGCTGATATCAAGCCTCTCGTTTTGGTCCTGGATGGTCAAATTGTAGCTCTTACACTGTATAATCTAATGAACCCAATCACAGTTTGACCTCATTCTGCAAACAAATCTCTTGTTTCTGACCACAAGTTTTCAGTTGGTTCCAGTTTTGGTTTAGTCACCATTTTCCCTGAAAATCCTCGCGCACCCGTGACTTGATTGACAACCTTCACCTGAATGTTCATTGGTGCACTGGGGTTGCAGGGCGGGCCCAGGTCAGTCGGTTGACTTCACATACACGCGCTGACTGCAACCAGAACAAGACTACCCACTACACTGCTCCACAGCGCCATTTTACTACTAGAGGCTGAAATTCCACTAAGCCACTTCAAGGTCAGGCAAGTGGGGGCAGGTGTTTAAATCCCAGGTCCTATAGGATCTTTTTTTTTATAACATTACCGCCTTGAGGTGTTTTGTCAATCAGGAGCTCTTGGGCTGATTTCAACCTTTCAGCAGGGCGTTAGAAGCAGCTGACTAAAGAAAAAGTGTTTGCAATACTAAGCCTCAGCTGATCTATTCCATGATTATGACATGTGAAGAGTAAGGGTGACACCCTTGGGCACAATACAGTATAAATGTATACATTATGAATACTTTAAAAAAACTTAAGTCTTATAGCTTATCTTGCAAATAATGTGTCCATATTTAAGGTTGTGGTAAGTGACAGAATAGATCAAGCGCACCTTAAATCACGCATTTGACTAGATTTGTACCCAGGTCTGCTGTTAAGTTGTTGTTAATATCACTCATACTGTGCCCATTCCTTTCCAATATTATATTCATAAGCCAGGACCATGTGTTTTGCCATTTTTCTTTTAACATCTGGGCTGCAGCCGGGGCTGGGAACCCAACCCCCTCTCATCTATCTCTACCCTCCTGCCTCAGCCCCACCCACAGACACAACCGAAGGCCCTCATTCCTCATTACTTACAATACTGTGAACAGCCATATACATAAACAGATTAACGAAGATGTTACGGAAGTAAAATAATGTTTTCCACATACGTTTTCCCTTTAATCTTTTTTTGGTGAGTGGAATTCACACAAAAACAAAACAAAGAATGACTTCTGTCATCCCTCAAATCGACCTGAGGCGAAATGCCTGGGCCAGTAAGCTGCCCTTATAGATGAGAAACACTCAAAATAGTTACATTTTCCCAGTGTCGACTGAGCCCCAGATCCAGTTCCAGTCCCAAGCTCTTTCCAGGCCCAGGCCACTGGGTTGGAACCATTGGATCTGGTTCCATTTTGAGTAACACTACTCTACCACTAAAGTGGGACTAACTTCTGTCTCCTATCTGATTCAGAATGGGAAAGTGACCTGACTACTAAACATTCAAGTCAGTCATGTCAGCTTTATTCATGTGGTGCTTTAAACA
This sequence comes from Polymixia japonica, assembly GCA_900302305.1. Taxonomy (NCBI): domain Eukaryota; kingdom Metazoa; phylum Chordata; class Actinopteri; order Polymixiiformes; family Polymixiidae; genus Polymixia; species Polymixia japonica. The sequence continues at coordinate 5,413 of OMKK01089498.1, forward strand.
CAAAGGGGTTTGATACAACGTGCTTTACAAAACAGACAGCAAGGCCATGGAAGGCTTTGTAAACAAACAGTACGATTTTAAATTTGATTCTATAGTGACGAGGAGCCAGTGAAGAAGAGGAGTGATATGTTCCCTCTTTTTGGATCTAGTCAGAAGCTTTGCTGCAGCATTCTGCACTACCTGGAGGTGGGAGAGAGAAACCTGACTGATACCGATGTATAGAGACAATATTTATTTTCATTTATATTTTATATTTTTATATTTTATATATTTATATTTTATATATTATATTATACTATAGATGTATATATACATCTAATAATATATATCTAATTTTTATATTAGATTTTTATTTATATCTTATCTGTCTGTCTGCTTTCAATGCTGTGAACTATACCTTTATGTCTAATAGTATATAGACCTGAGAATTTTATTTCTGTCAACTGTTTAACAATGAAGCCCAATTAATTATAACACGTTCCCCAGCTTCATGAATACCTACAGTATAGATTTAGCCATTGCAGATATTCCAATTTTTTCCGTGCACGCTGAGCCGTTGCATTGCTGCTCCATCCCCAAGCGGCGACATGATGGCTTAGTGATTTGCGAGATGGGAAGGTCCAGGGTTCAATCCCCATGTCGCCATACCTAAATATCTGTATCATCACCCGGCTCCTCAGCCAGCAGGAGAAAAGAGAATTTCCCGCTTGGGGGATTAATATAATATACTGAAAAAAGAGGAATTATCTGGAAAATACTACATCAGCTAAGGAGGATGGATGTAGATCTAGATGTAGATCATGTCACTGTACAGGCCAGTTTTACTGACTCAGTCCTTTAACCGCTGTGTCTTCCACAGCCCCGTTTCTGCTGTCAGATCTGTATTTGTGACCTCATATCTCGATTCTAGCTCCCGCTCCAGATCCCTGGACAGCTTGTTCCTCTTCCACTACTTCCTAGATTCATAAATTATAGGTTGGGACCCACAATGGATCTCTATATGACAAGAGAGACATTTTTACTTAGTTATTTATTTTTGGTGATAATAATCTAATTTTTTAATTTGTGTCCCGGATTTAGAAAGTTCAAAATCGCTGCCTGTCCCATCCCGTCATCACAGCCCCTTCCTCTACTGCTCCTCCTCCTCCTCCTCCTCCTCCTCCCACATCCTCCTGTCTGCCTGTCTGCTTTCCCAGACAGCCTTGTTAACATGTCTGCCACTCTCCAAGCATCTGCCAGTTGGGAAATAATAAACAGATTACTGCCACAAGTTGCATTTATACATCAATCATCACTTAACTTTGAGCCATGCTTGCTGTGGTTGACTTCACTGACTCTTATCAAGGAAATTACTCTTTGCAATCTCACTCTTTATCAATTTACTTTTTATTGCACCTCTGACAGAATTCCAAAAGAAGTTGTCTGGATTTCTGGGAAAAGCAGAGAATGACGTGGTTGCAGAACAACTGAGTGTCTTTCTAGTTTGCATGGTAAAGTCTTTAGCCACTAATTATGCCTAACCAGCAAATAGCTGTATTTTGAATGTAGTGTAGCCTAGGGCTGCTTTTCAGGTGAAAAAGAAGCTTTCTACCATTCAAATACAAAGGAAAAAAAAGTCTGTTTGCAATCAAAATATACATACAGCAACACACTCTGGGTCAGATTGCCTGGATGGATGGATGGATGGATGGATGGATGGATGGATGGATGGATGGATGGATGGATGGAAGGATGGATGGATGGATGGATGGATGGATGTGTGGATGGATGGATGGATGGATGGATGGATGGATGGATGGATGGATGGCGGTATTGGTATAATTCATTCATAGTTGTCTAGTTGTTTAGTTGCACAAATAAAGGGGGACCAAACATATGAGCCACTGATCAAAAATATGTTACACTGAATTATTCTATTCTATTGTACTGTAGGTTAGTCACAATTTTGTCCCCATTCTTTGTTAATATAATATGTAATATGTGATATAGTGAGTCTGGGAACTAACTAAATTTGTGCAATCTGCTGCAAAAATGATTGCCTGAACTGAAATCGAGTGGTACCAGTTAGTAAAGGCTGACATCTTGTGGTAAAAGAGAGAATAGCATTTATTCTTAGCTTGAAAGGACATTAAACACTTTTAACGTTTGTTTACTTGACTTGTTTACTTGATTTCTCTGGTACTCATCAGACCATTTCATCCACAGTGCTCTCAATATGTGTTAGATTGTTAATCAAGTCAATATCATTCACATCAGCCTTCCCTGTACTTAAGAGACTATTTACAAGGCAAGAGGAAGTAGATCAACCTCAATGCAAAACGACGCCCTACCGCTGAGTGAGATGTGTTAGTGTCCAATGTAACAGACAAGATATATGAATTTGCCACACATTTGCAAATTGCTGTTATGATATAGATGTTATAGTTGTTACTCCCCGGTGTCATTTCCTGCATTATAGTCAATTGTGGCAGCAGTAATCTTAACAGACACTAAGTTTAAGACAAGTGTACCATTTTTTTTTGTTTTTTTTGTTCTTTACAAGGCAGCCTTCAGTTAACCTCATAATTATTAAATTATTACCAAGGCTTTAGTTGGTAATTAATGTTAATTAATGTATATTAATTAATGTTTTGTGTGTTGTATTGATATTTATTGTGTCACATTTTAGCTATATGTGTGAATGTAAGCTAAACTAAAATAAAATAAAACACAATAAACCAAACCAAACCAAACCAAACTAAAGTGAACTAAAAAAAATCTAGACTCCACCTACATCCACTATCCCATGTGACCTAGAGGCAGGGTGGGGCTCAGGGTGCACTTGCTTCTCAGGGTTCAACTGCTCTAGTTGACTCTGGACCAGGAGGCCAAGGCTTGAAAGGAGGGAGCGGGTTAGCTTGTCCAGAGCCATGGCTTACCAACAGAAACTGGCTGAAAAACTCTCCATCCTCAATGACAGAGGCAATGGGGTGTTGATACGCATGAACTACATTAAGAAGGTGAGGGAGAATAAGACCTTTTATAGAGGCATGTTTTTTAAGTGACGGTACTGACAGAGATGGGAAATGAGGAACTTGATTGCATGTCATGTGCTCTGCCTCTGTGATATTTTTAAAAAACATATCTGCTCACTTCTCTGGTTACGGTACACAACATGGATAGGCTGAGGGATAAACTAAATATGAGTACAAGGGTACTGAGTATTTAAGGATGAAATAAAACAGAACAAATCAAATAGATATGATTGCTAAGTGAAATGCTAAGCCTTGACTTCTGTTATTACTGCGCTGGATATCTAAGAAGTAAATGAATGATTGCTTTCATAGACTATACAATATCTACAAGAAGTACAACTCTATAGAGGTTAACATATTAAAACAATTTATCAGAGGTTTAAATGGTACTAACCTACCGCAGAATTGGATGAAAATATAATAAACACACTAATATGAAGGTTCCTGAATACAAAATTTACAATAAATGCTAAAGCTGTTTACTGTTATGAAATTATATGTATAATTAAAGATATGAAAGTATGGTTTGGTGTACATTTGCCAAGTTGTTTTTTGCAGTCGTCTTCCTATCGCATCTCAACTACAGTAAGTTCTCCACAGAAGAGGAAGTTCATACAGGAAGTCAGTCAGCTGTCAGTCGCCCTCAAACAGTCAAAACAGAACGTTGTAGCTCATTGAGTAGCTCAGTGGGATTGTCTCGACAAGACTGACAAGACAATCTCACTATTTCAATTAGTTTTGATGGAGGTAGACATCAGATCCATCTGTTACTCTGTCAAAATTGACATGTCTCTCTGGACAGTGTAGGGCCTGGCAGAGATAATAGGAGTTGGGTGCAAATGTGATTGATTTATGTTGACATGCCATACAGTTCTGGAAATAACAGGCAGGGTTTAATACTCTCCTCATGAGAAATAGAAAATCTAATAAAGTCTAAACACACACACACACTCAACTTGTCATATGGCCATGTACTTGTGAATGTGTGGTACATTCTCTCAGGCTGCTGTGACTGAAGACATTTGCCAGCAGTTAAAATGCTAAATGCACAGCACAGTGGAGGATGGGGGCAGGTGACCTGTGGCAGCTCCTACAGAGAAGTAAAATAACGGTTCTATGATATGCATTTTAATTTAAATAATTAGACATGTTTAAACATTTGTTGATCCAATAAAGGTTAGCCAAGCATGGCATGCTCTTTTTCAGTAATGTCCTGCTCTCAGTGACCCACAGTCACACCTTCGAGCTGCCCAATACAACCACAGTCTTCTACCGTTGACCCCCAAGTGGTTAGATACCCTGCTCAAGGTCACCTTGACAGTCACTGTTGAGTCAGACTTTATTAATTTGCGTTCCCTATTCCCAGTTGGTCTTAAGAAGCTTAAGAAGCTTGCTTTTATTAGCTTTAGGCCACTGCTCCCAAATTAAATGACAACCAGGAGCTGGAATTTTAGGAGGATGAATTGGGATGCCACCCCCCTCAATTTTGAAATCCAAATCCATGCTAGCTATAAAAGAGGGAAATCAAGAATTGAGCAGCCCACCAACGCTCTAGCTGAATCAAACAAATAACCCATTGACCGCATCTGTATCAAGAGTGGAATGACCGCGTAACATTCTGTATCTTCTCTCCTCTGTGCCAGATTTGTTCAGACCCTAAGCTGCGACCATCCATCCTGACAGACAAAAACATGGAGTCAGCTGTCAAATACATGAACAAGAAATTTCCCAACATTGACTTCAGAGGAAACAGTGTAAGTATAATATTAGCCATTGCAGAGGCCTCTTCTTTTACCTTGAGTTTGCTGCGATACAGCAGATGTTTGCTGCGCTGTAGCTTCCTTGTTTTAGAGAAACTATATCACTCAAGTTCTATAAAAAAGTACTGATGGCGTATAAGATGCATGATGGGAAACTTATACTCTGTGATGCCTACCACAGTATATTGTGTTAAGGTAACACAGAAATTGTCCTTAAAGATACTATGTGGTTTTGTATAATTGTATAAAAGCCTATAGTTATACTTAAATGGCACTAATCAGCAGTGATGCACGTTGCAGTCTGTGTGTGCGTGTGTGTGTGTGTGTGTGTGTGTGCGTGTGCGTGTGTGTGGTCAACACCCACCCTGCAACCCCAGTACAGAGTGCTGCAGGCATGGCGCATTTTTGTCTGCCAGCCCGGAAGTTAGCATCGCCCTGTTTCCCTCGACAAAATGCCAATGTGATTTTTCCATTGGATTTTGGATTATTGCAGAAAATAAGCTCTGTGGCAAACAAAAGTTTATGATACTTATACGTTTTGTTTGTCAGCAAGATCATCCTCACAAATGAACACCACTTTTATGATTTTTGAACAAAAAACACAAAACAAAAATCTCTTAAACGTATGTTAACCACACACCTTATTTGCGGCATCTAGCCAAAAATCCTTTCAAAAAACCCATTGACTTCGAGCCAGGGAACCGGACGTGCAAAAATGGTAACTCATTTCTGGGTTTTAGGACTCATTCCTGCAACACTCTGTTCAGGTGAAGGCTGTCAATCAAGTCCCGGGCATGTGAGCCGACAGCTCGGGGAAAGTTGCTACCTAAATCTTGTGCTTGTAAATTAGAGATTCTGTTGCAGAATAAGGTCCAAAACGATAGGTTTAAAAAATACTGATATATTCGCTAAGATCCCGTTAAGCCTCTTTAACATATCACCACTCACATAACATTTACTACTTACATCAGATAGCAACAATCCCATTTGTTATAATGATCTGATTAATATACAAGTGATTGATTCCATCACTGAAGTACAATACAATGGATTTAATCAAGCTACTTAATATGGATTACAGTACAAGTAACAATTCACTGTCATTGACTTAATAACACATCACATGCTAGATCCAAATAACTGAAATGCTAATACACTATCTGGAGACATCCAACCAGTTATTAATTGTAGTCATTATTATTTATTGCAGCATCATCTGACCAACATCCAGAGACAGAAGTCTGACGTTATGGCAGCTACCACAAGTTACTATAATTCTTTCCTGGATGTCATGGAGTTCAGGGTGATTCTCTCTCTCCTCTTTTTATCTCTCTGTCTCTCTCTCTCTCTCTCTCTCTCTCTCTCTCTCTCTCCCCCTCTCTCTCTTTTGGACATTTCATTATTTCCAACATTTGGTCTTCCATATCAAATTAAATTTACATATAAAGTGGTTTGTTTGTTGATGTAGGAGAATAATAGACTTTAATGCAAAACATCAGGGGGTGTTCAGCCCGGTTTTGCATGGTGCAGTTATGTTTCAACACCTTGTGCTTTTGCAACTTTCTATGACGGCACTCCCTGCCGGGCCAAGACATCATTGGTAGTTGTAACATTTTGAATTATTCAATGAATGTATCATAGCTTAATGAAAATATATAATGATTATTATAGGAACACATAACAAATAAGTTGGAAAATCACATTCCGGTACCTAACCAAAATGTTACTGCTGCTCTGTTGTTCTGCATGTGTTGCCTGCATTCCAACCGCTTCCATGGTTACCTCCTTTCAGGACCATGTCTATGAGTTACTCAATACTATAGATGCCAGCCAGTGCTTCTTCAATATTGTAAGTATTCATTTTGTGGGTGCTTTGGTTATTGTCATAACTCGTTTTGGGTTTATATTTCACATCTTTAAAGAAATTATCTCCGTGTGAACTCCATTTTTTAATCTTTGAAATGATGACACATTTATCCTTGCATAATGCTTGACTATGCTAAAAATGATCCTGCTTTGTTTCTTAAGCTGTTCAAAATACCATATTTACTATGATTACTATTATAATACATAGTACTGTTATAGCTACATAGCTCTGAAAAAAATGTTTATTAATTTCTGTTCTCAAACTGACAGTAAATGATAATAAACCACTGAACCCAACATTTCTTAATATGGTTCGGGACCCAAAATGGGTCAGAAACATGTTACTTGTGGCTCCCCACCTGACAATAATACTGGAATATTTTATTGAGCCTGGGCCCTTGGGGACCCTGGAAAGAAAAGAAAAGATTTTAGAACCCTAACTGATATCATATCTCTACTATTTAATCTCACTTGTTGTCATCAGGCCATTAACTTTGACTTCACCAAGAACTACTTGGACCTGATCACCACCTACACCTCTGTAATCATAATGCTCTCTCGCATCGATGACAAGAAGGCACTAGTAGGCATGTACAACTGTGCCCACGAGATGACCACTGGCACCAGGTGAGTAACCATAAAACTGATTATTGGACTCTAATGGTGGAGTGGAAACTAAATCTGTTTAGCACCACTGATAGATCCCAGCGCTCTGTTTAGCACCATCGATAGATTAATGAGCTTTTGACACTATTGACCATTCCATTCTCCTTAGTAGGCTGCAGCAGTTGGTGGGTATAACTGGGACTGCCCTTGGTTTGCCTCTTATTTGTTGGACAGGACATTTTCTGTGGCTGTTGGTTAATATGTCTCCTCATCTGCTCCACCGTCTGTCTACCGTTCTTATTGTTGTTATGATGACAATACACAGCTGTACCTCTCATTCAAGCCAAATGGCCTCAGTAGGCTCTCCACCTTGAAAGACTGCTTAACAGCCATCAAGGACCGGATGTCATACAATATTCTCTAACTTAACCCGCCAAAACGCAAGTCCTTATTATAGGCCTTGAGAACATCTCTAGTAAATACAGGAGTGTATCAATCCTCTAGCAGCAAGTGTTAGCCATCCTCAAAAAACCTAGTCTTTTTTAACATGAATCTTGTTTCTTTCAACTAAGAAACATTGCTAAAATCAAATCTGTATCAAGATTTGGAAATTCCCATTCACTCATTACCATTACCAAAATTCCCATTTAGTCAACAAAGGATGACATTTGCTAATTGCAGCTGTCTAGCCTGTTTTAATTGAAGCAATTAAAAGTTTCCTCATCTGTCAATATGGCCAGAGCTATTTCTCCTGGTTGGACCTAGCTGCCCCCATACCTAATTAGACTCTAATTGCCAGAGGCATAAAACGGTCCCCGGCTAACCTTTTCAGAGTGCCAAGCAGTATTCTGACATTTTGAGACCACCCACTTCACATTATATTTATTTATACACCCCAAAATGGCAGGATGCTTATCTCCACTTGAGACGTGAACAGGAAACACAAACACAGAGCCATGAATTTGAATGTCACAGCAATTTGAATTTGCACTCCACACATTAAAGGTATAATGAGTAGGATTTGTCGGTTGCGGTTTGTGAACACAACATTCACATTTGGCCCCTCCTCCCCAGCTCAACCACAATTGAGACGAGATGAGAGTCCCGTCACCTTGCGCACGCCACATTGTGTTATTGGCTGGGGGCTACACACCCACGTGGGTGCACTACTTAAAGAATGACACTCAGAAACGTACCAAACACAGCAAAATAATAAAATACAACCAGAGGGCAGGGTCTCTGCGGATACAGACACCACCACACACTTCTAGTGGGTCATAAGTGAAGATTGAGAGGGATTCTTTTTGTATGAGTCTATACATTGTTTTTTAGGAAAATCCTATATACCTTTAAGCCATATGAGTTTGAGAGTGGTATGAGAGTGGTTGAAAGCTCTCTACTGTTGTGACTCCCAAAATATGAGATTTACTTTATTGACAGCAACATGTATGATCCCAGAAATCCCAAACAGA
>OMKK01089523.1:0-19083 GCA_900302305.1 Polymixia japonica
CTATACTAATAATTCATTTCAGGTAGTCATTGACTCATCAAAAACAATACGTAATAGTTATTATAACTATTATTACTATTATTGTGACTATCCAGTGAGTATAGCCCAAAAAAGTACACAAAAATGCCTGCCTTGTAACAGGGAATACCAAGTTGATCCCATGTTTTTTAACCCTCTGGTTGTATTGACCTACTTCTTATTAGCATGGTGGTTCTCAAGTAATATCTCTAGACCTCAAAGAAACCTTAATGTGTTAGGGTTAGGGTTAGGGTTATTTTGCTTAGTCCATAATCTGTTGACATGCAGTCACTTCCATTTTTAGCTGCGACCAGCAGCTCTATAGCTCGCTCTGTCGGTCGGTTAGTCGGTTGGACGGTCAGTCCACAAAAATTTCCCCACCCTTTGGTGGTCAGAGTTTTTGCCCTGGGAGGTTGAAATTTGGCATGGAGGTGAAGTGTTTGTGAGGTTGTGTGTGTGAATGCATGCGCGTACGTACGTGGTTGCAGCTATTACCAATTCGCAATTGTTTTTCTTGTTTCTTGTAGTTTCTGTACATCGATGTCTTTAAATGATGAAAAAGTATTATAGCTATTATTATAGGCCTACTTATGGGTGGTCGAACAGAACAAAAAAGCATGCGGGTTTGCACATTTTTATTTCAATTTAATACATAATAAAACTTTTTTGGATGTGAAGGGGTTATTATTTATTAGAGATTATCTAATTTAAATTACTCTTTATTACCCAGCCCAATAATTATCACATACAGTATTACCACATATAGAGCCATAGGATATAGAGCAACAGTGTAAGTGTCTCTAGTTACAAATTGCTTGGAGTGGGGGAATTCTGGCCAAAGCTAGCCGTGTGCATACAGTGATTTCTAAGCAATTGACGATAATCAGAATTAAGGTCCTTGTAAATCCTGGTATTCCATGCAAAGTTCTTTTAGAGCCTTTGTGCGTTGATGCAATTTTTTTTTTGCATGTTATGTGTTGAACTTTAACTGAACTTTAACTTGAATCCCTGCCTCTTTCACTTGTATTGTTGTACTGAAATAGAGCAGAAGAGAGGTAGACAGAACACATAATTTATGTTCAGCCTTGCTTGCTTTTCCTGATTGTAAATAGAACTTTTGGCCCTAATTCTATTTTTTTTACATTGTAGCAATCCACATAATGGAAAAGACAGGGAAGAGAGGTTTCAGTCAACAAGAGAGAGATAGAGAGAGAGAGAAAGAGACAGAGAGAGAGAGAGAGACAGAGAGAGACAGAGAGTGAGAGCTGCATAACATGAGCAGAAAGACAGACAAAATGATTTGATCATCTTTTTTACTTAAAGGTACTATATGTAGTTTTATGCTTTTAACAGATGATACTAACATTTCTGGTGATTGCATAGTGTAATTGCCATGGGAGAATGAAGAAATCGTGGTTCAGATCAGTTTCCTAAAAGCCTTGTATTCACTATGCAATTTTGTCTGCCACTGGCCGGGATTTCCTGGGACATTTTGCTTTACGGCATATGAAAGTATGGCAATTTTTATTTACCTCCTCTGTGAACATGTTGGCATTTTGACAGACACCACGCCATGACAGACAACAGCAGTCCAACTGCACTCAGTCATGAATGTAAACAATCGGTCAGTTTGGCTTCACGTCAGTTGATGAATACCACTAACAAACTCTAGAGGCCGCTATGAACTACATATAGTACCTTTAATGAACCTGATGCTGTAGGCTATTATTTTGTTGATTTTAGCAGTCATCTCTCAGTGGTTCTTAGAATTGTTCATAAATTCTATTATTTTGTGTTTTGTCGACCTCTCTCTCTGCTCTGATTCCCTAAATTGTGCGAGGACACTCGGGTTTAATACTGGCTTCACCACTGTTGTCAAATAAATAATGTATTATTTGATTTTGAAACATTAGTCTTATGTTGTTGTTATTTAGCCTTTCAGAGGCTATTGCATGGTTAAATGGTTCAATGAATTTCAGTAAACCTACCACCAGATCAATTTTAGATGCTGACCTGGTAATCTGCCCCAAATATTCCTGTTTCATATTATGGCCATGACGTACAAACACAAGGAAAAGGTAAGGTAGAGAATTGTTCGCATTTAGTCAAAACGCCACTATATTGCTACCCGCAGGATGAAAAAGATGCAGAAATAGGCATTGCAGGATAATAACCTACTGTTGTACTATATAAAAAGATTTGCCCCCTTGCAATTTTTAACTGCCCCCTCAGTCACTTCATCCTGGCGCTGCCAGGGCTTGGACAGAGCCTCTTTGAGCTCGACATGGTATTTCTTTCACAATTTCTGTGTCTTTTCTTCTTTAACAGCAGACGCCATCAACTTATAGCTACGCCTCTGCTCCTGTTTTAAGCCATCTTCAAGTTCTTCAACCAAGTTTTGTTTTGGGTTTGCTCTCTGGAGTTTATGGTTGAGGCTTTCCTGCTCAGAGATAGTATGATTTTTCTTATATAACAATTCTTTGTGGAGATCAGAGATGGAGTGGTGTTTTGAAAGTGGTGGTGGTTTCAATCTCTATAGACCTCATTAGACCTCTATAGATCATCATTCTCCATTTTCAAGTCTGTATATCACAGATTAGGTGTTGTTCTGAAGCCTCAGATCTGAAGTTCTCACTTACGTTGGACATTGAAGTTGGCTTTGGTCTGATTCTCTAAAGCATTCAGAGCGCTGCTGCTTCTCTTTTAGTCTTCTGGGCACAGAAGCAAATCTTTTGTTCTATTTTCTTCTTCCAAGACCTTTGTAAGTGCAGGGATTTACTGTTTTTCCTCTTTTTCAAGTTTATCCTGAAGCTCTTTTAGTCTGGGCTGGTTTTCAGCTCAAGCTTTTTTCTCCTGCTCCAGGGCTTCCTTAAGATCAGCATTCATATGTTTCACCAGCTGTAACACAGGATCTAATCTTAGTCTTGGCCCATTGAGCATCTTTATTCAAATTAGTATAAGAACAATGCAATTAGGATACATGGTCCGTCACGGCTTTGTCTGTCTCTTCGTCTCCTGTCCGCTACTGTCTCTCTGTGTTCTCTTGTCTCTTCTCTATGTGATGCATTTCCTTACCTGCTAACCAGAGGTCCTCAGTGTGTTCCCTGCGTGCAAATCCAGTGTCTTCACAGCTGTGTCCCGTCAAGTCATCACCCCTTGTGTATTTAGTCTCTTTCCCCCAGTTATTCAGGGCTCAAATGTAGCGCTAACTTGCCTCTGTTACGCTGCCTTGTGATTCTCTTGTAGTTCAGTATCTCGTGTTAACCTGACATGCCAGATGGTTTGTTACACAGAACCATCTGAGAAGTTGTCCTTGGAAACTGTTTGGAAAAGGGCAGGCTCTTTCAAAAAATACTTGGCATCTGATTGGATGAACCATCTGTCTATCACCGTCTATCACGGGCTAAACCGCGCCATAGGACTCGGATTGGGCCGAAAAAACTGAGTTCGGCCACAATCGAATTAACTTGAAGCCTGACAAGATGGATCCTCGTGATCGCGGTTCTCGCGTGAACTCGTGATCTCGTGAATCCAGCTGCCTCGCAGGGTAATGCTAGTGTGGCAACAGACAGTACTTCCCTAGTCTCTGCCTCTTTGTATTTTGTTCTCTATGGATTCTTCAGTAAACACTGAGTGTTTGTTTACTACGCCTGTCTCCTGTCTCATCATCTGCACTAGGGTCTGCCTCCTGCATATTCGTGACATAGTCGATATTTATTTATAGTTTATTGATTTGATAATAGTATTATTGGCATAAACTGACAATTCCCCATAATCAGGTTTGTCACGGTCGTGTAAACGCACTCAATGTCTGCATTCATAACGTTATATTTCAGTATTACTTTCATGAAGAATCTTTTTTATCAGAGGATGTTAGAGTAGGCATCCAAGGCATCTAAACAGTTATCCTGACTTTTCTTACCACGGGAGGCTCCACTATAATCTTCCTCCTTATCACAGCAACGAGGGAGCAACATCACATGAAAGACGTTTTGAACATCAGTAACAAGACCGCCATCAGGAAATCATTGTCGACAACCTCTGTCTGCAGTCGTCATGTTATAATTCAGAATTTACATTATAAAGAATATTACCTTTCTATCGGGGGACGGCTTCTTCGTCTTATCTATTTATTTTTTTTCACCCTCATGCTTTGATTTCTTGGAGGAGTAGTTCTTGTCAGAGGAGGCAGATGAGTAACTCTCTGTTTCAAATATAGTCAAAGGCATCAGAATGCTCATGCTGACTCTTCTCAACACTGGAAGCTCCACTATGCTGTTTCTCCTGATCACAGTACTGAGACAACGTCACATGAAACAGATGTTTTCAACATCAGTATGGGGCAATCATCAGGAAATCACAGTATACCACCACTGGATAAAACGGGTTATTTTTGGAAAACAAGTTTTTGTTTTCTTTTGGAATCATACCTCCTCAATCACTGAAGCAATTTAATTCTGGTTTTGTCGGTGTGTACAGTCTTGCCTCTTGCCTTATCGCTGCGGGAATTATGGCTGTCCTTTTCGCAATAGGCAGCAGAGGTCTCCTTCTGAATCACCTTCTCAATCTTCTCCTCCTCAATGTCCTCTTAAATGTCTTCCTCAATCTCTTTGTCAACATCCTTCATAATCTCTTCCTCAATGTCCTCATCAGATGAAAATTTAGTTAGTGCAAATTATGGGAGAGATGTTTGCCTTCAGCAGTTAAATAAGCTTTATGTAATGTCTCTGTCTGAACTGTACCAACATCCTGGTCAACTGTACCCACATCCTGGTCAACTGTACCAACATCCTGGTCAACTGTACCAACATCCTGGACAAAATGTACCCACATCCTGGTTAACTGTACCCACATCCTGGTCAACTGTACCAACATCCTGGACAAATGTACCCACATCCTGGTCAACTGTACCAACATCCTGACTAATTTTCCTATGGAGTTCAATGGGAAAATTAGTCAGGAAAAACAAGTGCTAAAATGGATGGATACATCCCTATCTACTCCATATCTGGCAGCAGCGTGATGGTTTGAGGCTCGATTGATATGACAGACTCTTGATGACTTGTAGTCATTTAGCCATCCTTGTGTTCCACACTGTACTTGAATTGCTCTGTCTGTCCACCGATGATGCTTGATGACAGATCTCGTCAACTCATTAGAATATTGTGGCCCCATTGTACCACATTCTTGTAACACATTTCACAAAAGAAATCAGTGGGGTGCAGGGCTTTTTCATACCGCGCTCCTTTTCTCTGGAATGGTCTGCCTGCTGCTATCAGGGAGGGAGGCAGTTTCTATAGATATCTTCAAATCTAAATTTAAGACCTATTTATTCTCCTTATCATTCGGTCAGCCCTAACTTTGTCTAGTTCATGAGAAACTTAGCCTACCTTTAGAGCTAGGTTAGCCACTTAGTTAGCACCGGCTGGCCGTACCTTCCAGTCACTCCCATTTAACTCGACAATCTCTTCAAATTTTGGTAGTTTGTAGCCTGTAACTTGATTGAAATATGCCTTCCCAAGATTTCTTCCATTTTTACCTAACTAAGGTTTTTTCTGGAAGTTATTTCTTGTCGGACGGAGGGTTAAAGTGGCAATTTCGAAGATCTATTGTTCTTTTTTGCATTTCTTTCTCCCACTCATTATCGATAGATGTCGTTTCAACTGCTCTCAAAACCTCTTCTATGCTCTCTGTCACAGTTTCTGCCTGTTCATCAGCGTCACTGTCTTCCTCGATTCGTACATAATCATCTTTGTTTATACAGTATCGGCTGATTGGTCGAAACTCGGAACAATAGACGCCATCAGCCAATGAAAGAGCAGCATGCAAATCGATACCCCGCCTCTCATGTGACCGCATTCACTGGTAAAACTCTCTTTTTTAGTTAAATAAATAAATAACTACTAATAACCTATTTGCTGAACACAAAATGTCTAGATTTTATGTGGAATTGATAGTTTAAAACCCCTTCTGTATACTAATGGGAATAAATGAAAAAGCAATTTTTTCATTCAACAAACTTGCTTGCCGAGTTTGTACTTAAATTACCAGACCCTGTCACAAATGTGCTCTCCCAGGGTCCTGTGTTCCCAAGGTCCTATGTTTTCAGGGTCCTATAAGGTAAGCTGAACGTGTGCCCATGGGCCTGTGCCCGCATGTGATGCTGCGATATGCTGCAGGCCCAATCAGCACCGCCTAATTTGCAAGCCGTTGAGATTAAAATAGTAATTAATTCCATAGGACCCTAGGAACATAGTACCTTGGGAACTTAGGACCCTGGGGAGATAGGACCCTACGAACATGGGGACATAGATACGGTCCCAAACTAAGTTAAGATAATTAGTAGCAAGATTCTTCTACAGAAGATTGCAGTGCTGAAAACCAAAATTAGTATACCAGTTAGAAGTGAACATGGAAGTGAATGAACTAATTTCAAAATAATGCTAGGTTTGGTACATCTATTGCACATCCTCTTAAGGACATATACTGTGTATCCAAAATTAAATTGAGTTGCACAAATGAATGGGGAACATCTTGGGAAACACTTCTAATTTGTGAAAACCCCACGATGCACAAATATGACTCAGCTCTGACATTTGTAATAATAGATCTCACTGCATATGGTGGGTAGCTATTGCTATTTGGAACATAACAATAAACAGACTGCATTTATATAGAGCTTTTCCAGTCTGTCTACAAATCATACATCTCATTCACCCGTTCACACATCGATGGCGGTGGCAGCCGTGCAAGGCGCTCACCAGCTCAACGAGAGCGGTTAGGAGTTCAGTGTCTTGCTCAAGGACACTTCGACATGCTCCCATTTAGAGAAATCCAAATAATAATAATGACATACCTGGTTCCCGTAGGTAAATTGTCTTTTCACTTAACAGCTCCACAGGGAAGTCAGAAGGTCAGAAACAGAGCAGCACCCCTGCAGCTGGAAGAAATCCAGTGTCTTTGCTGTCCTCCAGTTGAAGACTGACCCGTCTACTCACCACGACACCCTGCTGCCCAAATACCATACCAGGGAACACTGACGACATGCAGAATACTGAGGCAAGTTTACTGTTTATGTGTGCAGTCTGTGCACAGCAATATACTATGTATAGGGATATTTCTGTGGAAATTGCCTGTTCTCCCTCCGGTTGGGGAGTAGGGTCAGCCGCTGATGCAGTACCCCTGGAGCAGGTAAGGGTTAAGTACAGTATCTTGTTCAAGGATACTTGAGGTTGTTGTTTTGTAGCTAGACAGAGATCAAAATACCCACTCAGCCACCTCCATACTGTATGAATTGTTTGACTTCTTCTTTAATTACTCTGTGACTCGACATACCTACTTCCGTTTAACGTGGATGAGGGGTGGTAAATTCCCGTCCAATCTGAGCGTACTGTTGGAAATGGGTAGGACCACGCTACCCACTTGGGCCGCACACGCTATTGAATTGGGTCGTGACTCGTGGGCAATGTCGAGTTGGGCAACACCACACTATCCAGCGCCGCACTGTCCAGCTGGATAGGTGGTGTCTTGTTTGGCAAAGCTTTTGAATTGACTGGCCTACCATAGTTTACCTCTGTTTAGCGCAAAGTGCGATGAAAAATAATTCCCTGTCGCGAGGAGAGTGAAAACCACTTGAAGTCTGATTTGACTGGTCAGACATGGTGCGGAATACGATTTGTAGGGGGCTATCAAACCACCTACGAATGTGGTTCAAATCTTATTTGAAAAGGTCAGATTCCATGTGTTCTTTCGATGTTCAAATTCAAGGAAAAAGATCCGATTTGAGTTGGATATGCTAGAAAATCGGATTGGGACTGTCTGACTGTCTGAACAAAGCCATAAATGTTTCACTCAAGAAACCAAAATGATCTGACTAGCTGTGTACTACTATCTCTCAACAGTTCAGCTGTGGGCAACTTTTCCACACCAACGGCCTGGGCGACCATCATCATGTGAGTTGAGTTTCTTTTGGTTGTCAGCTCTGGAAAGTGAATCACCTTCTGGTGGCTAGTTGCTAGCATCACTTGGTGGTCTACATGTACGGTTAGAAACGTGTGTAAACAGGCCAAAATCTGTCTTTGATCTTCATGGGAGGTTTTAGGAAATAAAGTTATCATGTATGACCATCACCAATGTGTGATTGCAGCTATTAGCCTCCCAGTTATGATATGAATGCATGTGGCATTTTGTAGGCTACATTACAATCGGGTTAAAAACATCAGCTGGACACCAAAAAATATGTTTTTAAGTTATTTATTGAAAAAAGGTATATTCACTTCATATCAACAGTGACAAATACATGTTTGCATGTTTGCATAATTTAATTTTCCACTACCACCACTTAACAATCAGAGAGAGAAATTTCACCCAGCCTTGAACTGAACTTGTAACGACAAGTAATGTACCTGTGTGAAAGCACATTCCAAACAATCTACCTGCTCGTTATGCTTCACACCTCTTTGAAGACATATTTCCATACACCATTAGCATACAATAGTGCTCACAAACATCTCAACTTCTACCGGCTTCATGACATCATCCTAACAACTGATGCTTCGTTGTCCATGTGTGGCAAAATATGCACTCTGCTTAATTAATTGAATTGCAAGGTCATCTTTCTGGACCGTTAATTTTCTGCCTTTTTATTACAAGCTTCAAGAGATTCATTGGGTGAATTCCTCTTTCCCTTTGGTTGGCATCAATCGCAGTCAGGGAGATAAAAAAATCACAGCATCCTACAAACCAAACGAATGTCTGATCTTGCAAATGAAGGAGTGATTAAAAAGGTGCAGTATTAGTTTAAATTTTCTTTTCATTTCCTCACTAGGCGTACGTCTTGCTCGTTTGGACGTGTTTGATGCAAAGACCTTTGATTTGATTTTTAATCATTTCAAGAGTAACAAACTCTCTAATGGCTAATAGTCACTGAGAAAGGGGAAAGCTTTCCCTATTCCCTTTGCCTATCCAGATTTTTCCAACCTGTGTGGGAACTGGTCGCACCGGTGTCCATCTGGTGTAAGGCCCACTTCTCTTACCCCCAGGTCACCGAAACCCCGACATTTTGATTAACCTTATTCATGAGTTGTGAATTTGAAGGATAACTTTTTTTCTTTTGAAGAGAATTCCTGAGTTAGAGGGATTGACTGGCCAATAGTCACCAAAAGATACTTTGGAATCAGTGTGGTTTCATGTTTTTTTTAAAGAATAGAGACCAGCCACCTACACATTAGGCCAACTTATATAGCCAGGCGCTCCATATCAAGTTTGAGATCAAAAGGTTCAATAATGGCTTCACCAGAGGCAGGGAAATAGTCGGTGAAGTCTTATCTCCCAAATGGGGAAAATGTAGGCCACCTAAACCGAGGGCATGTGACCAGGAAGATTCCACTTTGAAAGACCAAGAGAATGACAGATTTAAAAAAAAAAGTAAGATAAACTAACACCGGGGCCCTTACCTACTTCCAGCTCTGGAGTTCTCTACTTGTCTCTCTTCTAGTGAAGTGACGGCCCTATCTCCCTATCTTCTCTCACTTACCTCTGGCATCTTCACATTTACAAAGCTGCACACTAGGGGTGCAAGAGAGAGAGAGAGAGAGAGAGAGAGAGAGCGAGAGAGAGACTGACCTTGCTGGCTTTGGATGGTCTGATGTGCCAGAGCTGTAAAGCAGTCCAAAGGCGATGACCGCATTTTGCATCAGCGACTTATCTGTATATATATTGCAAAAAGTAATATGTATATAATTATATGACAATAATTGGTAATATAAAACCTATATTTTTGTAATTTTTTACATTTGCTGTTTGTAGTTTGTAATTGTGGTGTGATATAAAAATGGCCTTGTGGCAGTTCTAGTGTTAAAGGTGTACACACATTGTTTTTGTTTTTCTTGTCTGTTCTCCTCCCCCTTCTTCAGTGTCATGTCTCTCCTGTTTGGGAAGATTGTATAGAGTAGCAATATCAGGATGTATACAACTGTATCAAATATATAAACAAATGCACTAAAGTGTGTTAGCTGGAATGTATGTGGCATCAACTCACCAGCAAAAAGAACCAAAATTATGAATCACCTCAAAAAATTAAAAGCCAATGTGTGTTTACTATAAGAAACCCAATTATCAGACAGTGAACACAATATTTAAATCAAGCCCACTGCTCCTGGCTGCCCCCTGGTGGAAAGGACAGCTAGGATGGGTTAAATGCAGAGATCAAATTTCTCCGGCCGCCATATCTGTGTGTGTGTGTGTGCGTGTGTGTGTGTGTGTGTGTGCATACCTGGCCGCTCCCTGCACGTGTGGTGTTCGTTGACAAATAAAGACTCACACACTGAGTCCGGTTTTAATCTTAATCTAATCATGGGTGGTGACTTCAACACAGTTATCAACCCAACAGAAGATAGTTCAACAACCTCAAATCATACCAAAAACTGGCGCTCAACACAGATAATCAAACAGTACATGATAAATCTTGGTCTTGGTGATAGTTGGAGGCTTATTTCTCTCCAGTCCATCAGTCATTTTCACAAATTGACTATTTCTTAACAATCAATTCTGTGATGGCAGATATCTGACCCCACCATCCATCCAATCATCATATACGATCATGCCACAATCAGCTTCATAATGCACACAAAAGCAGGAACTAAAACCAACCCAAGGTGGCGATTCAACACATCCTTACTAAAAGATAAAGAATTTGATTCATACTTCAAGAAAGAATGGACATTCTTTATGCAAATAAATGACTCAAATAGAAAAGCTCATCTGGGAAACAGTTAAAGCAGTACTGAGAGGAAATATTGTTGCATGCTCAACAAATAAAAAAATTAAAAACCAAGTAGTAGAAGTAGAAAAGAAATTGGAGGAAAAAAATCAAACAATTACACAGTTCCTATGCAGCCAACCCCACAGAACAAACACTTAAAGAAATTAGAGACGCTAAATTCAAACTTGACAATATCATCAATAAAAAAACAAAATTCATGTTACAAAGACTACAATACAACCATTTTTAACATAATGACAAAAACCCCTCATCTCAACAATCAAAGACTCAACAGGGAACATCACTAATGGTCCACAAACTATAAACAATGTCTTCAGACAATACTACTGTGACTTATACAATGACAACAAGGAGAAGAAATCAGCAGAAATAGAAACTTTTCTGGATGACATCACATCACCGTCACTTACAAAAGACCAAGCAGACATTTTAGATGCTCCATTGACACCCACAGAATACGAAAAGGCACTTAAAACAGTGTCATAATAAAGCCCCTGGACTAGATCCATCCCCTATCATTTGAATACAGCACTAATTTCAATACTGCTTAAAACAAATAAGGACCCAGCTCACTGCGCAAGTCACAGGCCCATTTCCTTAATAAATACTGATATCAAAATCATCAGCAAAGCACTAACAACCCGAATTGAATCAGTTATCTCATCCCCCATTCAGATTAAACAGGATTTGTTAAAGGCAGATATCCATCAAATAATACACACCATCTTTTCAATCTGATAAATACATCCCACCAAAATAATTCTAAAACTATCATCACTTTCACTAGACGCTGAGAAGGCATTTGACAAAGTAAACTGGACATTTCTTATAAAAACTTTGAAAAAACGTGGTTTTGGAGAGTAATGTATTCAGTGGATCAAAACATTCCACAACACACCAAGGGCAGCAATCATGACTAACAACCTAATCTCACAAAACTTCACACTCCACAGAAGCACCAGACAAGGTTGTCCATTCTCACCTTCACTATTTGCACTCTTTATCGAACCATTAGCAGCAGCAATACACCAAAACAACGATATCACAAGCATCCGGACCAATAAGATAATACATAAAACCACTAATCAATTACAATACCTTATCAACTGGATCCATGCAACCCATCACCACCGCCCATGGCTTGATATAGAACAAACCGAATGCCAATACACAGCAATCACAGACCTACCTTTCCTCAGTGACACAAACACCACAGCTCTGACAGCTTGGTGGAAAGTCAATAAAATAAAAAGCATTACAGTGGCACAATCCAGACTTCACTGCAAATAAATCACCTCTAATAGGCACTAAATTGAAAGAAAAAGGGATTACACACCTGTCACATTTTTGACCATAACACCTTGTTAACATTCCAACAGCTTATTATTCCAACAACAATACTTACAATATTTCAAATTAAAACATTCAATCGAGGCAAAAATAGATATCTCTAGCACACACCTGGAACAACCACCACTATTGGACAGCATCAATAAAATTGCAAAATCAAACAAACCACTCTCAAAACTGTATAAACTCATATCTTCCACTGATTCTACCAATGCACATCATATTCCAATAAACACATGGGAAAAAGACCTCAACATCCACACCGATAACCGCTTTTGGAATAAAATCTGTAAAAACATCAGCATGTCTAGGAATACTAACATAAAGCCAATACAATACAAGATCATTCAGAGAACACACGCGTGTGTAGGCATGAACAGAAAGAATGAATAATACTAAACCAAACCCGTCCTGCAAAGCACACCTAAAATGCATCCAAACCCAAACAGATCTCTCTGTTTATTTATTTTTATTTCTTCTCTCCCTCTCGCTTTTCTTTTCATCTTCTCCATTTCTTCTTTATTTTCAATTTAGTTATTACTTTTTTTATTTTTTTATTCACATGCTGTCCCCTGTTACTTATCTATGTCCTTTTTATGTTTTGTAAATCAATATCATCTGTTGTTGCCTTTGTATTTGTTAGTATGTCCATATTGTCTATTGTGCACTAATTGGTTAATAAAGGGGAAAAAAAGGTGTACACACATTGGACATCAGCAAAGTGTTGATAATGTTATACTGTAAGTCTCATCCATTAAATTGAAAACTTGATAAAAGGAAGATATTCCCTCTATTCCTACTGTTTGATGTTTAGCTAGCATCTCAAAAGAAAGTAATACAGCATTCAAAATAAATAGATCACATAGAAAGGGCAAATTACTCAAATACAGCAAATATTTTGTAAGAGTAAATTGGTGGCTTAATTGGTTGTGATGAACCATGCCTCCTTCAAAAAACATTTTGTGCAGGATCTGAGCCTCTATGTATAGTATCTGCATCATCCACCCGCCCATTATAACAGTGAATTCTGTACACAACGGCTCCTACTGATTCCAAATTATATTCTAGGCAAGACCTTATTTGCAATTGGGTTCTCGATAACATTCCTGCTATGCAACCATGCCCCTCAATGAGATCTGTGCTTCAAGCCAGCAGAGCGGATTCCCCATTAAGCGCATTAGTACCTTATTGACAGGCCTTGGGCTTTTTTTTTCTTGGTGGAGAGGCTAAATGGAAGAGCAGCTATCCCCAGTACTCACACTAACAATCAGACCATAATCACTTATGTGATATGAGAAAAGAAAGATGATCATTAAAGCGATGGTCCCACACCTCTGGCTCGGAAGATTGAATATTAAATACACCTAAATCACCCTGTCTATCTTTCAAGTTCACGTGTTAGTTGACTCATATGAACTTACTGATTCAGTCGCAGTCATTTTCTAGCCGTGGTGCTTGGAAGCGTTCCTATCACACAAGAGATCCAACCCAAACTGAGGGGAGTGAAGACAGGCGTATAGGGAAGAGGAACGAGCATGCGATGATGCGGAGCCGCGCATTGTAAACAACCCTCAGACCCTAGGCGCTGTGCGTGGGTTCAAATGAGAAGCTAAGCAAACAGCTCATCACATTCACAGATGGCTACCTGATCCAAGGCAAATGTCAAAAGGACTCGTATGACAGCCAGAGCACCTGCGAAAAAGACCACAGCATGGAGGACATGATGAATTTACAAATGATTCATGTGTGCAGGAAGATGATGGATAGTCCAAATATGTGTGCATCATCTCAATTTCAAGGATGTTTAGTCAAAAACTATTTCTACTAGAAACCTCTCATGTGGTTTGGATGATAATGTTTGTTGTAAACAAAGTGTAAATGATAGAATACTCCAAACTTTTTCTGGGAAATAGCCTCACTAAGATACAAGTGAGTTTGCAGTTTTTGAAAACCAATACTCTGTTATGGAGAGGTGTTAGACAGAGTTTGAGGAGGATAATGTCTCAGTATGTTGACCTGTTTAAACGTCATACCATACGCGAGTCAACAAGCTACAACAATAGCGCGCTCATCCTGATTTGCATCTAAACCGAAGCTATGGGCACCAACGCTGGAATTAGATTTCAGCATGAAGGCAGATTTTCATATTCAAATCGTCTACATGAGATGCTCATAGCAGGCTACTGTTTCATCAGAGGTCAGTTCTGATTCTTGAAAACATAAATGAGCTATTTCATTTTCCCCCATTTTCCCCCGTTTTTTAAGGTTTGGCTCTCTTGAGTTGACTGGAATGACAAAGTTTAAAGGTGCTCGAAGAAAAGAGCCAGTAGAAAAGCCACAGTCTGTTCCATCTTTCCTCCAATGCATATGCTAATTATTTGTGTCTAAGTTGGACTAAGAATTGAAATTATTGTTTGAAGCATTTTACAGTTAGATGTGGTTATTTGGTTATTATTTTGGTGGGAAACAGCAAACGTCCAAGAAACTCATCCTCGTTGAGCACGACTTCACCAGCCAGGCAAAGTTGATCATGAATCAGCTTGCTCCTGTAAAGTAAATAAACTTAATTAAGGAAAACCAAAGTCTATTACTTAGTCAATACATACGCATCCTAGTCTAGCTTGGCCGTAAGAGGAAAACAGGCATGGTTTAAAACGAGTGTGTCAGTGGGAACCTCCTATCACAGATGCTGCGTTGAATTGGGGCATTTCACCTCTAGACGGCTCAGCAGTAAACTCTGTCGTCCCAGAACCACCCACCTCCAAGACATAATATAAAATCAATTAGCCTACTGCTTTGTACATCAGAGAGCTGTAACTGCTTCAGATAGCATTTTATCATTTAAGATAAAATGGAGGCAAATCTATTGTGGAGTGGTGTTTGCATAATGCATGTGTGCAAGTGAGGGAGTGTGTGTGTGTGTGTGTGCGTGCGTGTGATTGTATGTGTACTTTAAAAGAAAATGGAAACTGTGAATGTCAAAAGCATTTCATAATCAGTTCTCAAATTTAAATATTCCCATATCAAAGGGTTTAAAGTTGTATACAAACAATTCAATTTACGCCTTTGGCATAACCATGTTGATATGTGATAATATAGGTTATGATTAGGATATGATTATCCTTTGGTTGTAGAGACATAAAGTTCAACTAGCACACTCCTAACAATCGGATGCTAGAGACCCTCGTCTGCTTTCTGATCTGTTGAATTGAAAGGCCTCTTGTATTGCATGATAAAGCTGACACATGGTTAGCATCATGGTCATAAGCAGCCATTTTTGTAGTATTTTATCAGTCCGTTGCCTACATTAAGTTTTAGGCTTTGCACAAATATGGAGAGGGTCATAATACTCTTAAATGGAACAGGTACGTAACTTAAACACAAAGGATTGCACGTCTACACATTCCTTGCGACATTTTAGTGTTGTCGTGTTTTAGTCAGATTGTTGGATGAATTCGTCATTGTTCCTGTTAAGCATTTCCGTCTTTGTCATCATTAACAAAAAACACTTTGTCAGCATCATATTTTTCATCGACAAAATGAACACTGATTTTAAGATAATGATTACATGATGGCTTAGCGTGTGTGTGTGTGTGTGTGTGTGTGCGCGCGCGCACGCATGCCGAACGGTGTACGTATGTGTTGTCTCCTTAAATGTATGTGACAGCGTGTGCTTGTATGACCTGCGCTGTCATTATGTATTTCCCATCAATGTAATCTTATCTGAGGCTCACGGCAACAGTAGACGCAATTTGATTGGATAAGCACGCAGCAACTTTATTGGATCTGCAGTCGAATGTTGAAAAATGGTAAAAACATGCCTGCTAAAAGAAAAATTGGCGGTTGGGAAAGATCAAACACAAGCCAGCATATTTCTGCGTGACTTGGCCAACTTTACTTACTTTCATCCAATTACTTTTCTTTAAATGAGTGTCTTTGTTGCCAGTGTAGAGGCTTTACATTAGATTTTGTCACAAGGCAGAAAACCAAAATGACTATGGTTTAACAAAGACCAAAGTCAATTTTCCCCACAAGGAAATGATGCTTTGTGGACTGGACATTTGTCAGAAAGCATTTTGTGTTAAAATCCTGGCAGTAAAAATACAGTGTGAAAGCACATAAAAAAGCCACAAAGGCTTAAGAAAGTGTAGGAAAGTTGGATCTGTGATTTATTTAAGTCTGGATACTCTTTGGGGACACGAGAAATGTACCCTAGGTGTGAGAAAGGATCAAATAAAAATATCCAGAGAAGACTTATTAGTGATTATGCACATCTTCATTATCCATTTCATGAAAGAATATTTTAGTGGCCTCCGTGAAACGGGGTAAATTATTAAGTCTCCCTGGACTGTGACTTGTTCAAACTAGTCAAGTTAACTCAGTAACTTGGTTTCTCAAGTTACGTGACGACACTGACTTTTTTAATGCTGTGTCACAGTTTCAGAACAGGGACCCGAGACCACGACTCCGTAGGCACAAGTGTAAGTAAAAAAGTCTTTACTAGACAAAAACAAACCAGGATATCAAAATCCAAACAGGCAGACACAGTACAAGGAAAGGACTGAGGCAGAATCCAAAACACACAGGCCAGGTCGAAACACACAGAAACAAGGACAGAAATGTCCAAGAAGGCAGGCAAAAGCACAAAGGGGCTGAGGCAGAATCCAGAAACAAAGACAAGGTCAATATACCATCAGGAACAGGAACAGAAACAGAAAGCTAAGGCATAAAGATTAATCTGGCAAAAGACAAGCGGAACTGAACCGGTATAATTATAGAGCGAGCTAACGAGGAACAGGTGAGCAGGTGAGCGATCCTACCGGCAGGCAGGTGGGAGAGGCAGAGTCTGAAATGAAAACAGAACTAGTACATGTATAGACAAGACAACTGAAATGAATAAATGACTGAATTTCATAAACCATGACATGCTGGTGAAATCCATCGCTTGAATGTGAAACAGTGGATTCAGCCTGAGTTGAGTCAGTCTCTCTTAAACCTCATTATTATTTTTTTCTAAGAGGTGAGCAGTGTTTAATTAGGTATTAAATTGTGGTCGTGGGGGATTGAACCTTTGACCTTATGGTAAAGACAGGACACGGTCTCTCTAACCACTTGGCTACCCGGCTGCACAGGTGGCTTTACGTCATTGGAAACATTTGTTAAACTACACCACAGACAGGATTTTTCCTTTAACATGTTATGAAATAGCTTTTGATTGCATAGTGTAATAACTATGGAAGAATGACGCCTTTGCTGTTACCTAGAAACCTCACTTTCACTACACAGGTGTGTGCCACTCGATACGATCACCCATCAAAATAGAAGGACTGACGTACGGCACAAAGGAAGTGAGTCAACCGAAACAGGAAGAGCCTCTTCTGTCAACATGTTTACTCCTCTTCCTTTGACAGTTTTGATTATTTTTTCACTGAGCTTCGTAAACAAATACAAGTGTGTAATTGCTGGGCTTTGAAAATAACTTCAATAAGCAGCTCGGTTGTCTTTGTGACAAAATTGCCAAAATCAAAATCTTGTCTGTAGCTGCTTTGATTTATAATTAGTTATATATTGACAGATTTATCATCAACAGGAAGTGTCAATCAAGTTTTCTTTAGTTTAAGGTGGAACGTCCACTGAACACAGCAAAGTCAAGAAAATACATGAATCTGTGTTTGATTTAGTCATTTTTCATTCCTGTGATATGATCAAAAAAAAATTTTTTTTTAATTTAATATCAACATTTCTATGCATTTAAATCATACAAAACATGTCCAGCATTAATGACTGTGTCAATAAATCAAGCACCAGATTTGTAACCATTATCAACATCAAAAACAATGACCCAGTTAAATACAATACTGATATAAGATATGACGTTAATATTTCTGGCATGTTTCCTTTTGCACACGTCATTCGCCAACGAAGACCACAGTAATTAAAGTAACAGTTTGTTCTCCATGTTACACTAAAGCATTTCCACTGCTTCTGACTCATGTCTCTTGAATTCATTATAAGCCAACATCTGAACAAAGTCACTGACTTATAACTGTTTTCTGGTGAAAACATCTGCATCTCCAGAATATTAACTTTTCAAAAAATAAAACTCATTTGACAACATGATACCTGTGCACTTTTCAATTTGTACAGTTGCTATTTTTAACGAGTTTCATCGCGTTTCATTCATGTGTTATGAAATTTGCTCGGCCGACGTAGTTTGAAGCAACAATGCAAAAACCACCACAATTGCCATCACGAGGTCTTTGCGTGATAGCAGTGATATAATAGACAACAGCGGTATCCAGCAGGCCACCTGTCATCAGTACCTGGCGGTGTGTTTACAAGTACATCTGTTGGATTGATTGAAGAAGGGATGGGTTTTGAGGTGAGCTGAGATGAGAGTGGTCTCCTGAGAGAGGCCTGATAGGTCTTGGTTATTCCCACCCTACCCCTGTCAGAGAGGCTAGCCGAGGCCAAAAGAAGGAAAAGGGTTATTTTACCTCTTTTCAACTTTATCTCCTCAACCATATTGTGCCTAGAATTCAATCCCCTGCCTTTTCAAGTCTGGGGCCTCACTTTCTTTTTTTTATATGACAGATCGAAAGAGATATTACCCTCTGCAGATTACATAGCATTTATGTTGCTCGGTCTTGAGACTCAGCAACAGAATGAGTTCTCTACCTGGCAGATTACTGAAAAAGAGTCATTTCATTTTCAGCAGGTGATTCTGTTTCTGCAAAACTTAGAAAATGGCAGAATTAACTACTTCACATTTTGACTGTCACTAGGGCAATGCTCTAAATGAGGAGGGAAAACATAAACATAATTACAACCTGGCCTCGGGGCAGCACAGCCTCATGCACTCCAGAAACTGTGCACACTCAAGCAGCTTGCGTTCTCGATTTAAATTGATCATTTTACACACAAAACATGTG
>OMKK01089524.1:0-21146 GCA_900302305.1 Polymixia japonica
GGAGGCGGCGGCAGAGTGCCGTGGTGAGCCGGGTGGTAGTCCTTGTCGGCACCGACCCCGGGTAAGGGGCCCCTGTCTCCGGGGCCGACGGCCCCCGCACGGGACGAGGCAGGCGGTTCGTGGGGAGGGACCGGGGCGGGCTCCTTTGAGGAGGACGAGGAGTAGGCCGAGTACGAGGAAGGCGGCGGGGACATGCTGTTGGAGGAGGAACGGTAGGAGTTGGAGTTGTAGGATCTGGGATCGGAGCTGTTGGGATAGTCGCCCTCTCTGTCCCGGTCGCGGTCGCGGTCTCGATCTCGGTCCCGGTCGTGACTGCTCCGTCTCCGGCCGCTGCTGCCGTGATGGTTGTGTGAATGGTGGTGGTTCCGGTGCCTCTGGTGGCCGTGCTCCCCAGAGCGGGAGCCCAGGCTGTCCCGCCGGTAGCCCCTGTCCTCCCGCCGCTCGGAGTGGTGGTGAGAGTGGTGGGAATGGTACTTGGAGGAAGAGTTAGTCTCCTGCTGGTGGTGGTACGATGACCTCCTGGAGCTCACCCCTCCGGCCCCCCCGTAGCGCCCCACTGAGTCCCGCTCCCTGTCCCGCTCCCTGTCCCGGTCCGACGGCGGGGGCTGCTCGTACTGGCCTGCGGGGGGCGGGGGAGGCATGGAAGAGTGGTGCGCCATGTGCGACCCGGGCCCTCCGGCGTTGGGGTACGTGGAGTAGCACGGCGGCTCGCTGGGACGGTAGGAGGCGGCAGGGGGGTACATGGGCCGGCCTCGGTGGTACACCGAAGGTTCTTGAGGGTCCTCGGAGTAGCGGGACACCTTGTATCCGCCGACGGAGGATGAGACGGCAGAAGAGGAAGAGGAGGAGGGCAGCATGTCTTGGGGAGGGTAGCCGCTGGACAAAGCACCAGCGTTGTAGCCGGTGTGTCTGAAGGAGAGAATTAAGTTAAATTATAGATTTAGTGT
This sequence comes from Polymixia japonica, assembly GCA_900302305.1. Lineage (NCBI taxonomy): Eukaryota > Metazoa > Chordata > Actinopteri > Polymixiiformes > Polymixiidae > Polymixia > Polymixia japonica. The sequence goes on from OMKK01089524.1 coordinate 948, forward strand.
CATTGGTAAGTGAAAACTACCCACTTTGATTTATACATTCTTGAATGAAGTAACATTGCGGAAGACAAAGCAACAACAAACCAATATACTGGAACAGCAGCGACACAGCAAGGCTACGTCTCACCGTGACTATTCTGGGTTTAGTAATGCTGAACCACTAACCTTCCCCCAGTGTAGCCCGAGTCTTGTGAGAACGGAGTCCCTGAACGGGAGGAGTACGGCGTCCCGCCTCCCTGCGAGGACGCAGAGGAGCCGGGGGTGAAGGGCCCTGCCAGGGAGGAGGGGGGTGTGTCCAGGCGCTGGTCGCTGAAGCCTGTGTCGGCGGAGCACGGGGTGACGCTTCCAGGCGTGAGGGCCTGCACCCCCGCGGCCAGGACGGCAATGTCGCTGGAGAGCCTCCGCCTGGTGTCTGATGACTGAGGAAAGAGGGGCGAGACGAATCAAAGGCCAGATCCGGTTGTCGTGACATTGTGGCGTAACACCTGTTTCTCTATAATGCTTTGCAGCAATCATTCATTAACAGCACTCTATAAATAAACCTGATTTGACTGCAGCGAGGGCACAGGTGATGACCATTAAATAACAATGCTTCTGCAATGATCAAATGCTTTCCAATACTATTTTGCACCGCTAGGTTTTAAACGCCGATCGTGTAAGTAAATGCGGTGGCAATTGAGCTCTGACTGTACCGTGTCGGGTTGTGTTGGGGCCTGAGGTTGAAGCCGCTCCGCCAAGGCCTTGCCTCCAAGGGGCACCGTCTGAGGCGTATAGGAGCCACTTACTATCAGGTCATAATACTTCTGCCTCTGCTGACCTAGAAGATAAAACATAAATACATGGGGAAATTCATAGTGCATCCAAACTGCACCTATCTGTACGTGAAGCTTACACATTCATAAGATGCTCTGACTATTATGTTTTATAATCACCTGTATCAATAAAGTTGATCCATTGACTCCACGTGAGTAGGTTAGAAGAATATTTATGATAGCTACCTCAGATGAAACTACAGGTTATTTAACTGTTAGCTACTAACAAACGAATGGCTGACTGACACTAATATGCCTAACTAAACACAAAATATTACCTTTCCTTTCAACTGGGGCACAAGTTACAGAAAACCACCAAATGTAACAAATTGACATACAAATACACTGAATTGCATTTATAAATACAAGACACTCATCCTTGCTCCCCATTTACCTCCACAGAAACCTTATGCACTGGCTTTTATAACACTGACCACCGTTATTACAAACCAATCTGCCCTGCTTTCTGTAACCAGCTCAGAAATGCTACTCTTAACACTATGGGCTGTAATGTGCGACATAAAAGATATGTCCAGCATGAAGGCTTTTTGAAGGCAGAGCATAAATGTACTCAAATTACATCACAGCACATTAATTACTCTTTATAACCACTCTGTAGCCCAATGCCCTTTAACTTTCCAGAAAGCTGATGAGTCATACTGGAATTCCCAACGGAATCCAACTGTACGTTTGACGATATACGTTCTTCACTGTACAGCGGTTACCGTAGAAATAGCACATCCGAGGGTCTACGGCATCACCCACAAATCACAACGAGCTTCAAACACCGAGGAGCCACAGAATACGTGTCCCCCTTACCTTTGATATCTAACTGGGCGTGAATGATGTTGCCCATGACAGAGGTGTTGTGCAGGTGCTTCACTGTGTCCTTGGCTCCTCTGGTACTGGTGAAGAGAACTCTGGCCAGGCCCAGGTGCTTCCTGGTCTTGGGGTGAAACAGGATCTCCATCTCCTCCACCTCACCAAACTTGGCGCACATTTCTGCCAAGAACGGCTCCTTGATGTTGTCATTGAGCCGAGCAAAGGTCACCTCTTTGAGGGGAATGGGACCCACGTAGAATTCATCGAGCTGCAAAGCCAGATCACTCGGGGGTGAGATCCAGGTCATTGGAAAGAGATGCTGGTGGAGACATGTACAATAAAGGCAGAGTAGTTTGTCTCACCTTAAACTTGGGCACTGGCAGGGAAAGCTCTGTGTATCTGGACCAAATTCTGCGAGGTCTGGGGTCCCGCAGGTCTCCCACGGGTGGAAACCCAGAGTCCTTAAAACAATGAAACAGATTAGAATAACAGATGTGTGCTTTAGTGCATACATACTGAAAAAATATAGACTTGTGGAAGGAACATCATCTCACTGGCACACTGAAATGCACTCCATCATATCTGTATATTTTCTGGGTGACCCTCCGGATGGCTGGGTCCTGGACAAGCTTGTAGCTCTTCCACTGCAAACTGAGAGCTCTTTGTGTTTCTGCCCCTCCGTCTGGATCCATCCTACAACTGGGTGTCAAAGCAAAAGGCACGATTTGAGATAGTGCAGCAAAATAGATAGAGTGCAGCAAAATGTTTGAGCATTTGATTGGGCAAAATATAACGTCGGAACACTGCCGTCCCCATGAGGATAGTTAGCAATTTAGTCAGATTCTTGCCAGTAGCCTCCTTGCTATGAGATGATACAGCTATTAAACATAAAAACATGCATATTCGCTAGTTATGTGTGCCTCGCTTGGTATCATTATCGTGAGCTGCGTCATGCAATTTAACCAGACTTCAGATTACCTCAAGCCCTGTCTGTCTAAGATGGTCGGTTTCTAACATAAGTTTGAAACATTCTTCACACAAGATGCAGCCTGCTGTCAAAACAATGACCAGCGTTACGTCACTAGCGTTACGTCACCAACCAGCGAGTTCAACTAGCAGCCTAACGTTAGCTAAAGCTAACAGACACACACACACACACACACACACATACACACACACACAAACACAAACAAACAACGCAAAGGGTCGCGTAATAACGCAAACACACCGCCGACACCGTACGCGGTGTTAACACCGGCTGCAAAACGATTATGCCAAACAACAACAAAGCTGACGCGTTAGCAGAGTAACGTTAGTTCCGTTGCGTCTCCTTGTCTTCGCTAGGGTTAAGTTGTCGCTAACGTTAGCCGCCGAGGCTAACTAGCAAAGCACGTACAGTTATGGCATCAAAGCGGGATCTGGTTCAACCTCTGACGACTCCCCGGCGGTGACATCTACCGTGCGCAGCCCTCACCGACCCGTCGACGGCTTTGTTTTCCCTCCGATTAGACTAAACTCCGCAACCCGCCTCTTTCGGATCTACCGCCCGCTCATCCCGGAGCGGCGTTAGCAGCGTTCGGTTAGCAGCGTTTAGTTAGCAGCGTTAGCATCCCGCCGCTAGTAGCAGCTTGAGGCCTGGAGACGAACAAGAAAAACACTGAGTCCGTAACAGAAAAGATGCGTCTCCGAATCCGCCCTTGAGCACGACTGGTTAACCCGTACGATTCCCCTGTCATTCCGGTAGTTAGTCAACGCGTCGGTACGCCTCTAAAAACGACGACGCCGTTGTTTTTACCTAAGATCACAATATTGTGTTGCGAGCGGCCATCGCGTAACCAACCTGAGAGCCTCGCCTGTTCTCCATCAGTCTGAGTAAATGCAGCCTGCGGTGCGTCGCCGGCACTTTCTGCACACAGCGACCGCTGCCGAATAAGATATAAACGACTAGACGAACATTGAACACGAGAAATCTTTCTAAGATATTTAGACCGATTTTAACTAGATACGTAACTTGCACATCACCTCAAGTTATTATATTTGGGGGAAAATGCTTGAATCCGCTGATTAAAACCTGAACCCCATAAAAGGGAGAGCGCGCCCTCTTTAGATCGTAGCGGCGGTAACAATAAATATTGTGATTATAGTTTAATATTCAGGAATATTGCAAAGAAAACTATTAACTGAACTGCAAGTATAGTGTAACGGATCATGAAATGAACATTTATATTGGCTATTCCAAATGTAATATATTTTATTTTTTATTGCATTTTTTTTTTTTTATTATTCTATTTTATAAGTCCCCAAAAGAGCGGCATCTATTTCAAGTTGGTTCAATGACAAAAGTAATCTTAAGTAGAAGCATTGTTCTACTGTAACAGTTGGGGCCATACATTCATCTAAGCAAACCCAATTTCCACTTTCAATTAGTGTGTATGTAAAAACTAGAAACTATACTGAATTTTAACAAATGAGATGAGGATTCAGCAGAAACTATAATTTATGTTGATATATACTGATACTATAATATTGATAGATATTTTATTGTTATCATTATAGGGGCCACGTAACGACTATCAATGTATAAGATCCGAATCATCAGATATGAAACACTGTCAACATTGTCTGAATGAGTGAATGGTCTCCACAAGAGTGCGCCATTGCATCGTTTACCTGCTCAGACCACGATAGGCATTTTACTGACAGACAGCATGAAGTAAACACAATGACATTGATGCATCATGACATAAATGTAGTAGCTGATGTATTTTTAGGTCATTTTTTAATGGTATTTTGCAACAAAAAATCAGTAAAGGTGCAGAGGTAAGCCATGACTCTGTAGCATTAGGATAAGATAAGGATAATGAAACTTGAATCATCCTCATTAGGTTCTGAACCTAGTCGGAGACCCTGTATGAGGAGGCTTGAGGCCAGGATCCAACTCAGAATAAACTTCATTTTATGTTCCACCATTGAATATTGTCTTTGGGAATTGTGTGGAGTTTTTAATATTATGACCAAAAAGATCTAGCACATAGGAATTCAGCTGACTGGGTCATGTGTTAATGCAGAATTTACATCTTTGATGTTGTCCCAGAGCCAGCCTTGTCTGTCGTTCCTCAATGCTACATACGACACCAATATCTGTAGACTTTATGTTCATTCCAAAACTAGTGTTATTAATTTAATATTTGGCGTTAGTGTAGCCGAGTAGTTAGACACACCGTCAGTCCCGTCACTGAAATGTCTCAGGTTTGATCCCAGCAATAGCCATGTGTCCTGTTGAGGTGAACATACTGAACCCCTACGTGGTGAGAACATCAGTTAAAAGTCTAAAGTATAACTGTTGTATCCCATTGGGCCTCAAAGGGCCATATTTTGTAGGTTTGAGTAAATCTCTTGGTTTTAATCTTTATCTTTTCAGACCCCTGCACTTGGCTCAAGGCCTCATTGCACCTGAATAGGTGAGTCCTGAGAAGCCAAAGTACCTAGCTGGTTGCTGCAGAAAACTTCACAATCAGATCAGCATTAAAAGACAGCAGCAAATAAAACAGTCATGGATGAGAGGCTGGCTTCCAAGATGGAAACCCCTGAAAGAGCTTGCCAAAGCAGATGATCAGCAGCTTGAAAAAGAGTAGCTCAGTACACTGTACCAAAATCTTTAGTTATAACTAAAACAAAGCGCTACTAAAAGGTATGTGTTCTATTTGAATTTGTCAGAGGCCATCTCTGAGGTAACCCAATCTAGTCCGGCCGCCCCCATAGAGACTGCTGACACAATCTAAAAGTTAAATTTAGCAGGAGTCTCGACCTCTTTCTAGTCCTTCTCTGGACACCCACCCTTTCAAATATAGCTACAAAAACATCCTACAACTAGTCTGGATACCAGCCTGTATTGCTGCACTTAGTTATGGCCTAATGGCTCAGTTTTGTCAGTACATAATATTAGCACTCATCTGTTGGCTAGTGTAAACTGAAACAATATGAAACTATTACCAAAATATTATTTTTATAAACAGTGAATGAGTATAATTTTTTCCAAGTTTCCAGTGCATTTTATTATGTTTGCTCAGACATTCATCAGAAACAGACATAGCTTGTCACAAAGTAGATATAAATTAAAAATTTCCTTGATAGTTTTCATTTAATATTACTTTAATGCTAATAGACTTTTATGAAACCACAGAATATGGTTTCATTACTTTTAAAACGTGAGCTTTTGATTACCACCATGTGGTTCGCTCCATCCCTGTAGAATAAATGTAAAAAGCTCACCGAGCTGTGCAGCTTTGAAACAGAGCTCTGATGAACTTTGAGGAAGATAAGTTGAACAGAAAAACCGGCATGGGTCGTTGCGACGGATTTGATGCTGAAGAAACCTCAGTCCCTCTCACTTGGCGCAAAAAACGGTCCGGTCGGTCGGACCAGGTGCTTCACAGGAAACAGAAACCGCTAAGCCTGCCACACCCCAGGTGAAGGAAATGTCTGTTGAGCGCTGGAGAGACCGTGAGCCAGAGCTGAGCACTGCAGTGAGAGAAGCCATGGAAGCTGTCTGAGCTTGAGCACTGCCTGCGTGTGTGTGTGTGTGTGTGTGTGTGTGAGAGAGAGTGAGTGTGTGTGTGCTTGTATCCTCGTCCCTGTAGTGGTCGTTCCTCTTCACATGGCTTTGACTTTGATCTGCTTCATCTTCATCTGCTTCTTCTCGATCTTCTTCTGCTCGCGGCGCTGGGCAGCTTCCTAGAATAAGGAAAATGATTTTTCAAAAGGTCATATATGTAACTTTTCTTCTGAGCCAAACAATTAAATAAAGACAGCCACAGAGATTGTATAAATATGCTGATTAAAAGTATTGCTTTTTCTGGATTTTTTTAACCTATTTATTTCTAATTTTTGAAAAATTTGACGGCCTGACAAAACCGGTTGTGCTTTAGTCTGACTGACACTAACGCTCTCCCTCCTTCCCACGACCATCTCTACGTTTTACTGTTGTTAGTTCAATCAGTGTCTTCAGTGAATAAAAATGTCTGAGCTTGTCAATGTTGAGTTCACTCAGTGCAGCTCCAAACGGGAGTTGTTAGCTGGAGAAACTGGCAACCAATGAACAGGGCATGAGCTTGAGTCTAAACCATAACTTTCAATGTTTTCAGTTGAACAAGTGAACACAAGCACCCTCTAGTGGTAGAAAATACAACATATTTCACCTGTAACCTTTATTAACCTAAGAAAATCATCTGAGTATGTTGCTGCCCTTAGTTCCACAGTTAAGTGCCATGCTCAAGGGCACCTCGATGGTACTTGGGAGGGGAGAGGAGGACTCCTCCACCCATCCAAGTTTCCCAGCCGGGCTGAGGATTCAAACCAGCAACCTTCCAGTCAGACCAGTTTCTCTAACCTCTAGGCTACGGCCGGCCCACATCAAACTAGGCCAGAGAAAGACTGAAAACACGCGAGAGCTCTGGACTCATCTGAACGGCGCTACACAATGTTTCCTCAGCGTCCACACCTCCAGACGCCGCTGTCTGTCAGGGTCCTCCTCGTTCATGATCCTCTCCTTCTCCGCTCTCTTCTTCTCCTCCCTACGGGTTTGGGCTGCCTCTTGCCGCTGGGCGTGAGTCTGCTTCAGGAAGTTCTCCTCCACACGGGCGCGGTTCCTGTCAGCCTTCTGTTTGCCCTGGATACAGAACAGAGCATGGGACAGGCAGACACACATGTCAGATAGTTTAGACAAGGTATATTCAAACAGAGAGAGATGAACACTAAGCCCTTGATTAGCCGACTTGTTTACGTCGGGGTATTTCGGAGATACCCCTTGAAGCGAGGGGAGGGAGCACATCAGAGAACATCAGACAATATTTTGGTTTGATGTGGACACGGCGCAGCTCACCTCTCTGTTGAGGCGGAGCTTCTTGACCTTATCGATGCTGTAGATCACCATATTCATGAGAGGGAACAGAGAGTCCATGTCTCTGGGAGAGGTGTTGCCCATGCCAGGCACTAGACACAAAAACACATCAGCACACCTTAAGCACCTTTATCAAATCCATCAATACCAATTCATAGTGAGGATCTGCTGATGAGGAACATTGTTCACCATTAAATGTAAACAGCAGGGTCTTCTTGGTCTCAGGCAGCTTTAAGGGTTGGCCCTCCCTGAAACACGAGTGACATGTACATGACCACAATAACAAGGGATAAATAACCTACACGACTCACACTTCTATAAAAATCCTTTTTAACAAATACTTACTCTTGCATAACTTTTGGACCAGAAAATTGGTCCGAGAAATGGATGGACTCGATCTTGTCAGCGTGGCTGGTAATAAAATGTACCATCTAAAAAGACAGAACAATTCAAAACAGAGAGTTAGAATGAGAATCAGATAAATAAATAAAGAACCCTGTTCTGTATTTTGCAGTAGTCCAGTTTGTTTCCGGTCTATATGTGGTAAAGTGAAGCAGGTCCCGCCTCACCTTGCTGTCCATCACGCCATCGGTGACCTCGCCCATCTCCGTGAGAATAGCCAGAGAGTCTGGGAGGCCATACTTGGCCCCAGACTTGGGCTTGTCACTGCAGAACTCACTCTGTCCACAGAGAAAGAGGATGAACACAGTCACGTTCAAGCACTGATGACTAATATCTCAAAGAACGTGCGACACATATCAATTCTTACAGTTCTTGTGCATGTGTAATAACTGGGTTATAACAATGGATGCTTTTGTTATTCTGTTGAAAAATTGTGTAGCCCTCATAATACAGCTACAGAATCACCAGTACATTTTCATAATAATATGATACAACATTGTTACAACCGTGTTGCAAGATGACATGTTTGAGACGAGGTGTGTACGATATTTACCAAGTCCTGCATCTCCTTCTGCAGTCTGGCCATGGCTTTCTTGGTGCCCACGCTAAACACAAATGTGTCCATGTCCTCATCGTTCAGTGTCACTTTGATTTGCTACAGAGATAGACGGAGACGTACGGCTGGTTAGGAAACAGAAAGACTCGCAAGGGGACGATATTTACAGTTACAAAGTGTAACATTTCTACCGTCTTACTAGAATAAAATGACCTGGAAATGTCTGCAGGGAGGTTTGAAAGATAATGTTTGAAATTATTTCCCCAAAGCAAGCCTACCACATGCCTGAGAAATGTGTGTCTGACGTCTTGTGTGTTTACTACTCGTATCGTCCTGTGACTCTTGCTAGAGTACGGAGCCCCACATGAGCCTTTTATACATTGTCTGCATGTAATATCATTTTGTGCAGATGACTCTTGGTTGTGACTTGTGTTGATTGTTTCTCTGGTACCTACCACTTGATCACACGCTGGCCTCATCATTCTGGCCAGAACATTGAGCAGGTCTTGCCTCTTCAGGAACTGGAATAGAGATGGTCAAGAAGAAGAGGGGAAGAATTACATGCATGTATATCCAACAAAATATACCCACACAAACCCACAGTACACCCACACAAACCCACAGCACACCCACACAAACCCACAGCACATACACACAAACCCACGGCACATACACACAAAACCACAGCACATACACACAAACCCACACACACCTTGAGTTGGATAAGCATGCCTTCACAGCAGACACGTCCGGAGCACCAGAGGTTGTAGATGTGTTCATTTTCCTGGTTCAGCTTCCCAGTGCTGACTGCCTCTTTACTGGTGCCGTCGTCACCTAATACGACCCATACAAGTTCATGACGGATAGAGCTAACAAAATATTTTCTTCACACCGACTATAAACTGTTCATCCATTTGTCATCACCCAGACAATGACCATAAACACACTGTTACACAATAATGGAAGTACTCACCCACTAGTGCAAAGTTACTCTCTAGCAGCTCTCTGTGGGAGTTGAACCAGGCCTGAGCCAGACGGCTGTTCTTGTTCTTGCCAATGATGTAGTTCATGATGTAGGCCAGCAGGCCGGTCACCATCAGGATCTCCATGTAGTAACTCTCCCAACTGTTCTGCAAATGTGCAGGAACCTAGCAGAGACACGGCAGGCTGTCATCACCATGGCAATGCTCGTCGTGATCAATACGTACAAAGCGGGGGTGATTTGAGCTGAAAGCAAACGGTTGCTGCAGGATACAATTTCATTGCTTTTCCATTGTTGAGCTGCCATGGCAACAGTTTGAGGAAGTTGCCTGAATCATATTTTGAATGGCAAGTCCACACTGGCTTTCCCCCACAAATTCATAGTTTATACGTTTCACAACTAACAGAAGAGAGTGGTGGTATTTTATAATGCGTTTTCAGCAATCATCCAGGCTTACCGTATGGATTATGAGGGGGTCCTTCAAGGAATGGCCAGTCTTCTCCATGTCCCCAATCCCCTCAAACTCCTCTTGGTCATACTTGCTGTATATATCTTGATCCTAAAGAAGATCTGAATGAGCTCTGATATATTTAACCAATACAATACCTACAAAAGCAGGAAGATACTGAGAACTGTGCTCAGTAGCTGGACAGTGAGCAGGACGGCGTACCTGTGTCTCAGAGTCCTCGAAGCCATCCAACCCGTCCTCCAGTTCCACTGTGGCTTCATCTTCATCCTCGTCGTCCTCGACCTGCGACGAGGGGGAGACTCGTGGCGGAGGGGCCGTTTCCGCCTCAGCCGCAGGATCCTCGTTCATGTCCTCAAACTCGGCAAAGTCGTTGTCGTCAAAGTCAGCCAGGTCCTCTCCGTCATCAAAGTCATCGTTGTAGCGCCCCCTGGAGGCAGGGAGTGCCAGGAGGAGCAGCAGGGTGGGTAGCAGAAGAAGGTTCACAGTCCTCATGATGGAACCTACACCAGCATGGGGCAGCAGAGCGGAGGAGAGATTAAGTAGTGGAAAGGTAAAAGGGTAAACGAGGGTCGATTTAGAAGGGACAAGGAAGGTCAAATGCAGAAGGTCGACATGCACAGGAGCACTATCTTAATAAAAAAGTGTTTCCCATAAACAACTTATTAAAAAGGGGAAGAAGTGAAATGGAATGTGAAGAGACAGAATTAGGTCAGAAGTGTGTCTATTTGTCAATACGGCAAGGCTAAGCGTAATAAGGTGCCGTTGTACCAGCTTCCCATAAAATGAGGGCTGGGTGCCTTTAGATTACTTCATCCTTGATCTAGAGTATGAATTACACTGGTATAAGATCATTAAGTATATATATATGCACTGATATGGAGGCTAAACTGATGACAATGTCAAACATGTTAGATTAACCACAAAAAAAATCACTTGACTGTTTTGATTCTAACATCGATGCTCATCAACATTCTTTACAACAATGCTTAAATTGCGTAGTTCCAGCAGCCACCTAATGCATAATATATTCCTTGCCTGTACTAAACCCCCTGAGAATTAGCTCTCCATGGACCAAGGTTAATTAGGTGACATCGTTAGTAACTTAACCACTGAAGGTTATTCCACATCTCTCAGGATGTACCAAACAAGACATCTAATCTCAAATACAAACTCGTTATTGTTAGCAGCAGTATCATCATCATGTTGCTGTAGCGACTGAACAAATAGATAAACTACAAGATAAACTACATTGTAGCCAAACTTCAGTACCCCTTTTTATTTTGTATTATTATTGGTTTTTTTAAACTTAAGGATTCTTGTGTGGCTACATCTGATCAATGTAGCAGTCAACCCTACTAACTTCAGACGAGGCTTTACGAAACCAACGCTGGCTCGCTTGTTAATTAGCTTTGTTAGTTAGTTGTGGGTAAATGATTGAATTTAAAGGGTGACGCAGTGGTATTCCCTGAAAGCAAAATTATTTGGGTGATTCGTGTGACGGCTTAAGTATCATTAACTGTTTTAATTATGTCTAGTCTCTCGTCCCATCCCCCAACACTCACTACTACTGCTGCTAATCTGCCTCAGCATGCTAACACTAGCTAGCTAGCATGCTGCTTCACACAGCGTGTCTCTGGACGACGAGAAACAGCGTTTATCTTGACGTCCAGGCGGACGACTCTTTAAAAACCAGCTCCGTTGTCGTCTTACCTGGAGAATGACTGACTGGAAACACACGGTTGTCTGGACTATAGTTTGGCTTAACCGTCCACCCGAAGACCTGGCAGCTTTTCTACCCAGAAATCAGTGCGGCGCCCTCGTAGTTCCACTCAGGTCTGTCTTACGCTCACTGCTAACCCAGATTCACGAAGCGCTTCTTAAGAAAAGACGTACGGGTTTCCTTGAGAACATGTTAAAGAAATTCGGATGATCGTTCTTACTTTGTAAATCATGTTTTAATAATTTCGAGATTGTGTTTAAGCAAAACAATGACGTATCTGAGTGAAAAATGTAAATAAAGTGCCGTAAAAAGAAAATGAGATTTATTTCAGCAATCCCATTTCTTCTTAACTTTATTCATAAGAAAAAAGATAAGATAAACTTAGGTTAACTACTAGTCAGGTGTTATCAAGCTTTAGAAACGATATTGATGCAACATGCGTTTTCTGTAATTACGAGGAGACTATATGCCATTTGTTCTATGAATGTTTGTGTACCAAGATATTCTGGTTAGACTTGGAATATTTATTAAGTTGACTGGGTCAACAACTCATCTGGAAAGAGTAATAAAAATGTTTTATGCGAAAAATAGTTGTTTTATGTAAATAAAAATGATAAAGAAAGAAATAGCTACTATTGTCAGTGGATACTGATATAAATAAATTATTTTGAATATACATTTATAGTTTGTTCTACGGAGTGTCAACCAAAGGCCCAAGGGAAACAAAGGAAATCCTTCAGAATGTATATGTTCATCTTTTAGTTGGTTTAGGGGATTGTACTTTGTGGTTTAGATGGTTTGGGGCATTGTCCTTTGTGGTTTAGATGGTTTAGGGCATTGCACTTTGTGTTTTAGCTGGTTTAGGGCATTGCACTTTGTGTTTTAGTTGGTTTAGGGCATTGTTTTAGGGTGCCGGAGTTTGACAGAGCTGACAGTAATTGGCATTCTTTACTACCCTGATACCAGTGGTCTTCTTTGTTCCCCGCAGAGCATTTTGTGGGACATGCTGACGGAGCATGGCACAAATAGCAAACTTCAGTTGACAACTGATATTGCGTTCAAACATGAAGAATGATACGGGGTACATGTTTATTCATGTTTATTCTCATCTGATCGAGATGATCGATGAGCTGCTGATTATCTTCCTGCTATTTGTCTGCACGCGGATGCCTTTCAACTAGAAAGAATCCAGGCGAAGCGAGAGACTCCACTTTCGACTACTTCCTTCTCTTAAAATCCCGTTAAAGAAGACTAGACCGCTTCTTTTTGACTGGCAGTCAATGAGGGTGTCTCACATTCGGTCCAATGTGGTTTTTCCTGCGAGAACATTTTAGCACATGCGTAGTATGGTGCTGTAAGATTATAAGAAATTCATTTTCATGAGGTTACATACATTGCTCTACATATTATCTATGGCTACCCTGCTACATGGCTCGCATGAATATTCATGAACGTTTAATTTTAGATCATTTCCCGGCATTTTTGGTTCCGCCTTACGCGGACAACGGTTTCCACAGGGCCGAACATCACGTAAGCCATCTCAACATTTAACTTCCCGCTCTTCGGTTTCAACCAGGCAACAGCGACTCTCCGTAGGCGCCTGCGCAGCTCGTCAACGCACTAGCAATGACAAGTCTTTGTTAATTAAACTGTTCAGAAATCCCAATTTCCGGCAACATTTGTTGAGTCGAATGTTTTTTTTCTACCAGATTTGATGACGCCCGTTCTTCCCAGCACAACGAAATAAACTCAAAGTAGTTTTACCGAGGGAGACTATCCGTTGCTAGCTGGTTAGCATGTCGCTCCACGGTAAGAGAAAAGAGATCTACAAGTACGAGGCGCCATGGACGGTGTACGCCATGAACTGGAGCGTCCGTCCGGACAAACGCTTCCGTCTGGCCCTGGGCAGCTTCGTGGAGGAATACAACAACAAGGTAAACGGCGTGGATCTTCTCATTCATCCGCTATTGCTTAAAGCTGGCTGTTAGCTCGCCTGGTCGGGGGAGATCCTGCGTAGGAGCCGAGGTGTGCTAGCTAGCTGCACACTGTGTCTATTGTTGTGATCCATCCTCAGGTAACAGCAGGTTGTTTTCAGTCAGACTGGTTCTGTGCTTTACTGTTATGTAGATGTCATGGACTTCGTCCCTCTGGGTGATTAAAAAAGTCTTCTGCGTGTTTTGTTTGTAATGTAAACAACAATGTGACATGTTGTGTTATGTACCAAACATGTTCAAAAACAACAAAACTTGAATTTTTTTAAATAAAAAAATATATAAATCTACTTCAGACCATACAAATGGAGGTTTGCTTGAGAATGTATAGTGTGTAACTTGTGTTGTGGTTTTGTATCGTATTTTATGTTATTATGTCTGATTGTAGCTCACTTGGCCAGGGTTCCCTTGTAAAAGAACTAGACATCTCTATGGGATTCACCGGGTTAAATAAAGGAGAAAAAACTACTTTATAATCACTAGTTTAAGAGAATGCTTTCCTCCTGCACAGGTTCAGCTGGTGGGTCTGGAGGAAGAGAGTTCAGAGTTCATCTGCAGGAATACCTTTGACCACCCTTACCCTACTACAAAGATCATGTGGATTCCAGACACCAAAGGTGTCTACCCAGACTTGCTTGCCACCAGCGGGGACTACCTGCGCATCTGGAGGGTACGATATTGTTAAAACATATGTTGTTCTCATGCAATAGCATACTTGAAATATTCAAACTTCTCCCATGAAATGATCCTGTGACTGTATTCATTTCTGTCGGGAAGAGATGAGAAATCTATATCCTGTGTAGTCATATCTATTTATGAGCATAGACTCCAAACTGTGAGGGCAGGGCCAAATCTGTTCTGTTTAGATGACTAGCTGAAAGCTGTGAAATTAATTTACACAGTGATACTACTTTTTAATATGACGTTGACTCACTACTGAATCCTTTGAATTTACCACTCAGGTCAGTGACACAGAAACACGTCTAGAATGCCTGCTGAACAACAACAAGAACTCAGACTTCTGTGCTCCACTCACCTCCTTTGACTGGAATGAAGTTGATCCCAATCTACTGGGTAAGAGAATCACTCTCTGACATAGATGTCTACAGTATGCCTATCAGTGGAAGAGATGCGCAGAGTTTGTTTTGAGACTTTGTTATTGTTCCACCAAGGACACAAGTGTCAGGGTTGAATTCCTAACGCGTTGGTGCATTCCGCAGGCACTTCTAGCATAGACACCACCTGCACTATCTGGGGGCTGGAGACTGGTCAGGTGCTGGGACGAGTCAACCTGGTGTCCGGGCACGTCAAGACCCAGCTCATCGCTCACGACAAAGAGGTGTGTTTACCTGTGCATCCGAGTGTCTTGTCTTTTTCATATCATCATTGAAATATGTCGCAATATATCAGAAAACTCGATATATTGCCCAGAGAATGAAAGACTGACTGTTGGACTTTTGGGCCAATGTATAGTTTGCAAAACTGAATTTAGTAAATGCGTATGTAAACATCTGTAGTGACGTCTCTTTGTGTCTATATAGGTGTATGACATCGCCTTCAGCCGTGCAGGCGGTGGTCGGGATATGTTTGCCTCCGTTGGAGCCGATGGTTCGGTCCGCATGTTTGACCTGCGGCATCTGGAGCACAGCACCATCATCTACGAAGACCCCCAGCATCACCCGCTTCTCCGCCTCTGCTGGAACAAACAGGACCCCAACTACCTGGCCACCATGGCCATGGATGGCATGGAGGTGCGTGGGCCTCGTGCTGTTTAAAACTAAGGATGCACCGATTTTTCACTGCTGATACTGATTCCAAGTCCTAAACTTTTAATATCAACCGATACATAGTTCCGATCCATTACTTTTACTGAACAGTACAGACTTAGACTATTAGTTTGGGATCATTGGACAAAAATTATCAGGATGTTGATTTCTGACATGTTACACGTGGCTCTTGGTATCAGACTTTAGTATTGGGGAAATTCTCAGATACCGCTACCCTGTTTTAGCCTGGTATCTGCCAGTATCGGTGCATCCCTATTTAAAATGATTGTTGTCAGTATTTTCCCCATGTCTGTTAGGTTTTGACATGAATAACTGGTGTTTGTGGTAGGTGGTGATCCTGGACGTACGTGTGCCTTGCACGCCAGTGGCCCGGCTCAACAACCATCGAGCCTGCGTCAATGGTATCGCCTGGGCGCCCCACTCCTCCTGTCACATCTGCACCGCAGGTGAGGCCAAACTTGCCGGTGTTCGGATTTATCTTCCTTTCCTGTCTTGAGAAGTTTCCCTTAACACCCGCTCTGCGGTGCCTCTTCTCACAGCGGACGACCACCAGGCCCTGATCTGGGACATCCAGCAGATGCCGCGGGCCATCGAGGACCCCATCCTGGCCTACACCGCCGAGGGGGAGATCAACAACGTCCAGTGGGCCTCCACGCAGCCCGACTGGATCGCTATCTGCTACAACAACTGCCTGGAGATCCTGCGCGTCTGAAGCCGCAGACGGTTGGACGCCAAGAGAGAGAGGAGTGTTGCTTCAGACTTGGACTCAATTTTTCGAGCGCGAGGTCCCGTCGTCCTCGACCCCTCTGATTTCAAAACAAGGATGTGGCGGCGAGCGAACTGTCCTGGCTCCTTTGGAGTGTTCCCCTCCCTACTGCACCACGTCCTGGTTTACATTGTTCATGTCTTTACTCAGTTGTACCTCTGTCACGTGTATCTTATGCTCTTATTTATTTAGCTCGCGAGGTGGCGTTCAGGATCTGCGCAACAGCTACGGAGTTCATCAGTGCTTCAAACTGTAGCCGGTTGTCAGTGAAAACCTCAATTTATACCTGCTTGTTGGTGTCAGTTTTCAATTCAGCCAGCCGTGAGATTAACGTGAAGGTTTAAAGTTGTAAAAGCTGACAAAAGCAGTTGGTGGAAGATGATTGGCCGCTTGAAAATTCAGGAATGTTTCAGTAACCTTGAAGTTTCATACCACATAAATGGAGATTCCAGTATTTTACAATCTCATCACTCCCAATTTCTAAAATTTGGTATCATCTCTTTGTGTGTGTGTGTGTGTGTGTGTGTGTGTGTGTGTGTGTGTGTGTGTGGGGTCACTACCGGAACCATTTCGTTCAGCCTCTAACTCCATGAAGACTTTTCTGTTGTGAAGACTGACTGTGGAATGAGGGTCGAGTGAAACAATCTTTTTATTGTTTTCAGTACTTAAAGGTCAAGACCCTGTAGCATGCCAGTACGAGGGGAAATGTACATACATATAAATATATTAACTAAGATATTGGTAAGGCAAGTGTTCATGTCGTAGCTTTTTTCATAAAGTTTGTAATATTGAATTTGCTCTACTAATAAATTGTATTCCTCAATGTCCTCGGAAGTAACTCTTTGGTTTATCATGACACTGTTTTGTTCAGTTGAACTTGGCTTGAGAGTCATGATGCCCTCAGAATGACGTCATAGCACCAAACCAGGTTCCTGTGATGTTGGAAACAAGGTGCTCTCTCTCCCTTTTCAGTCACAAATTCACTAACAACAAGCGTATGAACCACATAATAAATTAATGTTTAAGTGTAAGTCCAGGTAGAAACAGTGTGTGGTGTGTGTGTGTGTATTTCAAAGATAGGGAATACTGAAGAATGTGGTCCTCATGATAACACAGCCAAATGCTAGCACTTCTAAACCACGGCCTGTGACGTTGTTGGCTAACACTGCTATCTTTGTCTTGTTGAATGGCCTTCATGAAGTCTGAGGTCAGAGCTTTGTTGAGAGAAAAGGGGGCACCCAGATTTGAACTGGGGACCTCTTGATCTGCAGTCAAATGCTCTACCACTGAGCTATACCCCCAGACACACTGTAGCATAGCATTTGAAATACTCCAAATTTGTGGGAAAAGTATTATCTTTGGCACTGAAGCTCTTAGCCCTGTTGTCACTAAGCAAGGAATTACAACAACACTTGTTTTGGTTTGCACGTTGCCTTAGTCAGCATCAGCTGATGCTCAAATTCCTTGGGAACTACTATCTGCAACACCCTCAAACGATGGCCTTCCTGCGTCTACAGATCCATGACCTCGCATGTCTGCCAGAGCATCATCCAAGGCTAGACTGCTACTGACCCTGCTCACCCAGCAACCATTACTGTCTCTCTCTCTCTCTCTTTTCCTCTGTCTGTCTCACTCCCTCTCTCTCTCTCCCACTCTGTCTCTCTCTCTAGGTTTAGTGTACTATATTATCATATGTTATCTATGATCTAATCTACATGCGTGTTCCTGTTTCAGTGCGCTCTGCACCTAGCTTGTCAACCCAGTATTAAACTGTCTCGTAACGTTTCAACACCAGTTAACCAAGTCAGTTCCTTGCGGACCTCGTCGCATGAGGCAAACACAAGCGAATCTGATTCTGATTGTCATTCTGTAGCGTGTGTTATAAATAATCTTTAATCTAAAAAAAGATAAATAGTTAGGAAGTGTGCTTCAAGAAATCTTATGCAGAATTACAAATGCTTAAAAGGGCATTTACATTCACCTGATGGTTGGACCTGTTGAAAGCCTCGACAGAGTCTGAGAGGCATCACAGTACCAGAACATTTCACTAGTCAGTCAGACGAACATTTAACAACCTCAACTGTTTCCCAAAAGTACTAGCTAGTACTGTTGTCTAGTGTTTGGCTAGTGTCACGGTCATCCAATTTTAAGTCAGTAATGATTGTAATGTTTACATGATTTTGGGAAAGCAGAGCGTATAATGTTGGCACCTTTAGTTAAATACATCAGGTAAATAATTCAGCAGGCAATGTTGAATATGTAACACCGCGACCAAGCCACTTTGTAAAAACAGTCAACAGACACGGCAGACATAACGTTTTTCTAAAAAAGAAAAGAAAGATGACACAGTGTTAACAGCAGTTATAGACACACATGGGAAACCAAGCAAAGCAGTCATGAGGGAAACAGATCTTGTCATGGCTTATTGTGATCACGTGATCAGAGCAACTTCATGTCCGAGAACAGGAATTATGAGATGAAAATTACACTTAACTGGTCATTTAAAGAGTGTTTGTCCCTGTTGTCACAGACTTGTCCATCATGTATCATCACAGTGTGTCATACAGCTATGTGTACTATTTGCCTTTTGATATTTTATTCCACTTAAAACAAAACAACAAGTGTCCTGACGTCTATAATTTTGTACACACATTTACTAGACGCGCGGTTCTTAATGTAACCTTTACGATTTCAGTTCCAAATAAAAGTCGTTCTATTTTTCTGTTTTCGAGTCTAAGTGTGCGAGCCTTCTACAACGTGGAACGTGGATATTCTTCACTCGTGAAAAGGAACGGGGCGGAGCCGTCCACGACACTGTGCCTCTCCTCCGGGGGAAAACGTGGAACGGGGCTGTGTTACGTATATATTCAAGTTCCAGGGATTGTATGACGAGGGTCTATGTTTAGGTGCTTGCCGTCAACTTTCTCCAAGTCAGGCAGGATTAATGTCTTTATTGCACGGGACCTAGAGAGCGAGGGGACGCAGCGCTCCGAGTGAGAGGTGGGGGTCTGTGACACTGTGCGTAAACACAACAGCAGGTATTCTGCCGTAGTAGCATCAGTAGCATCATAACAGACCGGGGGGAATTCTGGGAAAGCAGTTAGGGAGTGAGGACAGGAGGGATGATGGCACCAAGCCACCAGACATATGGCCGTCCCCCCACCACCAACGTGAGGGGAGCTGTGCTTGTAGAGGACCAGGTTCTTAGACGGAGGGTTCTAGCTCTCCGGCAGGATGGGGTCGGAGACGTGCCTCTGGATCTCCTGCGTCTCATCCGCGGAGGTCTCCAGGTGTCCGGGGAGGGAGGGGAAGCGCTGGCTGCTGCAGAGCGGTCCGGAAGGCCCTTGGGCACCAGAGCAGGACAGCTGAGGAGGAGGCGCAAGGCCCGCAGACGGCGTTCGAGGAGGCTCGGCCTCGGAGGCCGTGGTGAGGTGGATCCCGCTGGACAAGGAGTCCTTGGATTTGACCTTGAAGTCGGAGTCGGGGCTCTGAAATGAGAGGCGGCAAGTTGGATAGAGGATGGTGTGTTCCGCGTGAATCATTCCTCTGTGTAAAGGTTATTTGCGACTACTGGGTTTAAAGGGATAATCCAGAACTTTCTGTAGCCATTGGGAGTGTTTGAATGATAATTCCCAGAGTTCAGTTTGCTAGGTTACACTTCCAGAACGGCTTTGGCAGAATGTCAGTGTTCGTGTGTGATGTATATTTCAGAAATTGATGCTATAAAATCAATTGTATGTAATTTACTTCTATGAACATAATTGCGCCAGAGCTGATTTCTTCCGTGAAATGTCAGTAATTTCCATCCAGTATAACAGCAGAGCATGCAGAGCAAATCATGGGACAGGCCTGGGTGGAATCATCACTGTGAGGACGATGAGCAACAACAGCAGAAATAGGACGTTTAAGTTACAGATCACACCTTTAAGTAAACCCAATGAGAGAGATGTGGAAAACCAGTGCTGGTACCCACCTGTAGCGGCGAGGACGTGCCGT
>OMKK01089529.1:0-58601 GCA_900302305.1 Polymixia japonica
TGCAGAAATGACATAATAATCACACTCTACTCAGTGCAGTTCTCAAAAACAATTGATCCAAAATGTCTAATCTTTTTTAAAAGATTAAAGAGAATGAGTCAAATAGATTGAGTGAGACCCAAATCAATATGAAGGTGAATGAACAGTGGCAGACCTTGGTGCAGGATATGAGAAAGTCGTCGGTGAGGCTGAGATAGGTCTTCAGTAGGGTGGCCTTGATGCCCCTGGGAGGCTCAATGGTCATCTTGGAGCCATTCTGGAGTATAGACACCGGGAACTTGTTGCTAGGCAGACTGGTCAGCCACAGTCGGAAGTCCATGTGCACCTGTGGAGGGAAGGTATGGGAGGGTGTGGGTGATAAAGGGAGTAATTAACATTGTCAAAGTTGCGGGAGGCTCTGTGTGATTGGCCAGTCCATCATATGACTCATCGCACACACTGGTTCATTTGAGACTAGGTGAGTTCTATCGTTGGGAAAGTCTGGGAAAGTGTAGGCATGTGTTATCTATGCACTTTTATGTATACAATTGGATGCACCATATGCATGCACACACACATCTCCGTTCTGACCTTATCTGGATCAATGTTTTCGATGAGTCTCTCCAGGGAGGGCATCCAGCTGGGAGCCAGGTGACAGTTCTGGAAGAAGACCCATTGACCTCTCTCCATGGCACTGTGCATCATGGTTTCAGCCCCAGGGCCCTGAGTCACACACACACACACACACACCACTTTGTTCTGATTGGCCAACATCCTTTTGCTGGTGTGGCGGTTCAGAAAGCAAACTGTAAACCTACAACCTAAGTAACATATCATTTCTCATTCTTGATTGGAAATGGCAACGTCTCAAATCCAACCGGACATGTTCGAGCCCGAATCCAATCTGGAATGTGAGAGTGGACAGCACGAACATCTGCAGCAACTAAGACAGCAGGACGTCTGCTGTCAGGAAATAACAAAGGTAACGTAACTACTAAAATGTTATTCTGCTCTCGCCAAATGACTGTATAGCATCTCCCAGCACCATCGGTTATAGTTGATTGCTTATTAGATGTGCATGCATCATCTTTCCCTCATTGTCTTTGACCGGGGAACTTTTGTCACTGCCTAGAGCAGATCACCATATAAGGAAATCCGTCCCGAGTTGACGTCAGCTCCTGCAGAAAGTAGAAAAGAACATTTGAAACCTAGCGTTCAGAGCAGTCTGAAGCCTGAGCTATTTGCGCACAGGGATTACTTCATCATTCGTTTAGGTCATTATTGGGCCACGTTTAATATGAACATCCGACATTGTAACATTATATATATGACAGAAAATAAGGAAAAGCATAATAGGTCCCCTTTAAAGGACATTGAAGCTCTTGTTCTTTCATTTAGGGAAGTGGGTAGCACTTGTTTTCCCACATCCAGTTTGACTATCTACAAAACTTTCTACAAAACCTGGGTTCCAGGAAAGCTCAGGCTGAAGTACTGTAGCAATGCATATCTCATATTCACATAAGAAAATTAATGAAGAACAAGATTATGACTGCAACCTGTTTGCCCCTTTGTTGTAGGGGTTGTGTACAGTACACAGCGTCACATGCAAAATTATGCAAAATTATTCATTATGCAATTATAATTTTTTTCAACGCTTTTCCTCCCAACCTTCGTGGTTCGTGAAGTACAGTGGAAAAAGAAACAAGAACTTTCAGAACTTTCAGAGGCTCCGAAAAATTCCTTTTCTGGAAAGTTGCTGTACTTTTTTGGCGATGGAAAAGTGGCTTAAGCCTCCCAGGGATCAAGAGCATTTAGTTTCCCACAGTACAACGGAGATAGTCAGGAAATTGAGAATAGGGTGATGCAAAAGCTCAGCATGAGCCTGCATCTGAACTCATGTAGTTGCAAGACACTTTGCACACATGCCTGGGTGAAGTCCCAAGTCTGTGCCCAAGAAATGTTTCTCGCCACAAAACCTAAGCTGTGTTTGAGAACATAAGGCTGCATCCGAGCTTACAACTTACGTAGCAGTTTTTCTGTAGTGGTTGTTTTCTATCGTATTTTCTATCTATCTATCCATCTTAAACGTACATGGTCATAGTGAACGAGGCACCTCTAGGAGATGCTTGACCCATCCTTTCCTTTGGCTTGAAATAGAGTGCATAATTAGCGCTGAGGTGGCCATTCTTAGCCAGACAAATTAAAACGGCCTGGTTCTATGAGGAAGTGATTCATGGCGGCTTTTCCCCTGGGTGAGAGAGCAAGACCAACAGAGAGAGAGAGAGAGAGAGAGAGAGAGAGAGAGAGAGAGAGGGCAAGGAGACTCAGAGAGTATTCCCAGGAATTCCCCTGGCCCTGACCTGGCCTTGGCCCAGAGAGATGGCACTCATCTTCTTGGAGAATTTCATGACGTCAGCAAACTTGTAGAGGTCGGCGGCAGGGTCAGTACCAGGGGACAGGATGAAGATGAGGGGGGTTGAGGGGGACGACTCCTTAAAGACCACCGACAGGTCTGACGTCTGGGGGAGAGATGGAGGGAAGAGGGGAGCAATGAATAACAAACAACAAATATTACTGCCAGACACCTAAAAGCAAACACCAATCATGAATGTTGGGGTAAAGTTAACATAGTCAAGTTGCTGACTCAGTCACTAATGTCCATACCAATATCATCAGCAACAAAACAGCAAGTATGACTACTAACCAACACCATTATTATCACACATATTGGATCCCACACAAGCTGTAAGGCCTTACAGAGCAGAGGAATGCTACCTGAGGTTCTATGAAGCGCTGTCCTAGCTTAGCTGAAACAAAGTCCTGCAGGCCGTGGGTGAGGCAGTCAGCCCTCAGACAGCGCAGGAACAACATCTTCTGGAACGAGTCCAGCTTGGTGCTCCACTCTCCTGGGAGAGGCTCCCTACAGAACCACGGAAGCACATGTAGACAGACAGATGTCTATATATTGTCAAACGGCCAATGGAGCTATATGTGTTTGTATTTGTACTTTGAACACACACATGAACACACATCTATATGCTACATGATCTATCCATGTTGACCTGTGAGGCTGGCTGCTGTCAAAGATCCTCTTGAAGTCCCCGATGAGTCCGGAGAAACTCTCCGGCAGGCTGCTGAAGTTGGGCAGCGCGCTGAGGCCCAGGACGTCCTGCCAGGCACGCTCCGACAGCCAGCTCACCGCTGGGTTGGCAAGCTGCTGGGTGGGCATCCCCCCGGATACCAGGTAACGCCACTCAGCCTTGAACACACACAAACACACACACACACACACACACACACACAGACGGAAAGACAATCTATATTCATTTAGTGTTTATGGATTATTCCAAATACAGTGTTTTAGTTGTCTTAAAAAGATAAAAGTGGTGAGGGTGTGTGTGAGACCCTGTCTCTCACCATGTCAATCTGGTTGTCATTCATCATGATGCGAGCACACAGGAGGAAGGCAAACATGAGCTTGTGCTTTTCAAACAAGCTGCGGCACACGTTGCTGTACAGGCTGAACGTGAAGAACTCATTGATGTTGACGATCCTCTGCTCCACTGTGTCTGTGAGAAACACGTTGGGAAACAGCATCGGACCAGAAGCATCATTCGTTCATCTGGCTTCAATGTTCTCAACCAGCTCCTGTGTTTTTTTCTGTCTGTTCTCCTTGGGTATAATAATACCTGAATTATTCTATTAGTTATGAATTTTTGTTCTACCTCCTTTCTCAGAGTTGGCGATGCCGGCCATGAAGATGCCAAGGAACCACTCCAGAGAGTATTGGTACATGGGATCGACGTTGGACAGGTCAGACACACAGAAGAAGAGGATCTGGGTGCGCACGGCCACGGGCACGTACTCCAGGCGGGTGGTGTCGATGTCCTTCTCCGTCTCCTCTGCCACCATCACTTTAGCCTGGCGGTGACATCACCTCATGTTACTGGAACATTCTGCTAGAGTGGCTTAAGATATCCTTGACACATGGACACTACAGGGTGTCACATATCTTTATGAGGGATAGATACAAATAGATTAAATACATTTACATTAATGTCTGACTACATATTAAAAGGGGTTCTTTAGGGCTACCACTTCATTAGCATGATGACTTGAATATTATTTTAGGTTTTTAGGCACATGTCAAAATAGTGGTGGCCATTTTAATTAGTATCACAGACCACAGTGCTAAATTTCCTTCCTGTAATCTTAACATTTCCTAAACATTCTTCGGAAAGGCGTCACCCTACAGCCTATAAATAACCCAAGAGTTATTTCAGAACCTCCTGTATTATCAGGCCACACCCGATAATAAATACAGTACAACCTCAGTGAGGGTCCCACTGTCTGACCTTGATCTCTCCAGCCTTGACCTTGGAGGCCCCCAGCACCCGGATGAGCTCCTCGTCGTCCACGGGGTTTCCCTCCGAGGAGCTGAGTCGGAACAGGATCTGGTCCTCGATCTCCTTCAGCTCCTGTTTCATCCTGGCATTGCTGACAATCAGCTGGTTCTTAGCCTCCTCCAGGTCTGGACGCTCCTCAGCTACCACCCGGCCCAGCAGCTGGTCCTCCAGGCCACTGCACGCACGCACACACACACACACACACACACACACACACACACACGATAAGAGACGAATAGAGAATGATTGAAATATCACATGCAGTAAATTACAGATTTCTAATGATTTCCTATTATTTTGCTCTAGCCATGTTCTTCCACTGCTAAAAAATACCAATATTGTCTGCTTATACTGTAATATCTCAGTCATTAAACCACAGACACAAGTACATTTGGACTGAATTAACTGACAGACATTTCAAAAACCCGGACTATCAGAGTCAAATGTTTTAGTGATGTTGGTATGGAGGACAGAGTGATATTGGGTTTCCCTGGCAGGGTGTGAACTGTGTGTGTGTTACCTGGGGGAGAGGGTGAAGTTAACGAGGGTCACTTTGGTGGAGATCTCTGGGGAGTAGTGCGGGTTAGGCAGCTTGGTGGTGATGTACATCTTGAAGTCATGGTGATAGAGGATCACTGTATCTCCCAGCTTCATGACGGTGCTGCCCTGCTGCTTATATGTCTAAGGGCCACAACATGCCAAGCCTTGAGTGTTGGAGGCCAATGCTTGTGACACATTTGCATAGCAACAATAGGAGTGTTGTTGGTACTGCTGTGTAAACTTTAGTGATATAATTATGTACGAGTGTGGAAGTATGCACCTGTCGCAGCAATACAGGTTGTAGCGCAGGATCCAGATCCTCTTCCACGTTCTCCAGTAGGCAGGGCTTACCAAAGCGAATAGCGTTCTCAAGACTGCGGAGGAAGTCCTGGTCGCTGAGTTTCATCACAGCCAATACGTTGTCACGCTCCTGTGAGAAAACAGGAAACACAGATGGGTGAACTGTACCACTCTAAATGCCACTGCCACTCAGATACAAATATAAAATGTGGTTATAACATTCTCAACATTGAGCATGATAGGAAGAAACACATTGGTATGGCCTTTTTGTCTCTCTGGCACCCTCTGTAGTCGAGGCCAGGTCAATGCACAGACAAAACCATCCTCTTCACCATGTTTTTGATCCACTTGTTGGCTTGTCCCTGTGGGTCGATGAACAGAGCCCAGCGCTGGGAGTACTGGGTGATCACACCATTCTCCACCGACAGGTTATCGTTGGGCAAACCTTTTATCTACACATATAAAAAAACGACAAACGATTTTGATGATGATGATGATGAAGGGGAATGATAAAATGGAACATGGGTCTACAAACAGGCTGATGAGACCAGGTGGGTTGTGAGCATACAGTAGATGATCTGACTTTGCAGCGTTTCTAATCTGCGTTTCTAATAGAGAAGCTTTGTGTCTGAAGTGTAGTTGATGAAAGGCTGGTTCTGACCTGCCAGGAGCGGATCTTGACGGGGTCTCCCAGGGTGCTGATCAGGTTGGGCTCATCAGTGTGTGGAACGCTCAGCTCCTTGAAGCCACGCAGCCACTCCTCTGCCATGGCTGCCCGGTACTCTCCCTGAGGACACAAGGACAACGTGCACCGTGATAGGAACAGTACACACCTGGTACTACTGTCCTGCTTTGATGAGCACAAATAAACACAAGCACAGGAAGAAACATACATACAAGCAAACACTATTGCTAGCCTACTACTACACAATAGTATTAGGATACTACATTTACTTTTGATCTTTGAGCCATTTTGTATTGTAAAATGTTGACTCAACATGAATATTCTATTCGAAAGTATTGCTACTTTTGAGAACATTTAGTCAGTTACTTTTCATAATGTGTCAATTGTATTTACATATGATTTACGTAATCAAGATTTTTATGAACTTGGGAATTTTCCACAAAAAGGTATCACGATATTCATTGTTGACAATGCAATGGATAGTGATGGGACAAAATTGATATTGCAACTGTTTAGCACAGTGAGTTAATATATTGCTCACACTCACAAACTCAGTTACAACCGACTTACGGTAAAGGGTCCCAGGTAGGCCACGTATCCTGCAGACAGAAGCACATCTCCTGCCACATTATTGACCATGTACTCCAGGTGCTGCACTGTCTCCTTCCAACGCACCTTCTCATCTGCCAGCCCGCCTATAAGCTGGAGAGTCAACAGGTCATCATCTTGGACCAGACACAAAGATGAATGAGACACTCGCTTGAATAGGTGCCACATGTAGAGTAGTTCAGTAGCTGTTGTTGATACTATAAGAAAATGATTTTAGACAGGCTGCCAACAAGCTCAACATTAAAATGCTATTGTACAATAAAAATGAAATTATATATGAGTAAGTGAATGTCCCTATTACACACAGTGCATTTTCCCTGCTCTTGCCAAGTGAGAGTAGATATTATCCAGCCTTGTTATTATCAGTAAGCCTCCATATCTATCTTTTCTGTATCTCTCTGTGTTCCTATCTCCCCTCCTCTGACCTTGTCTGCTCGGACCAGGCGGCTCTCGCACAGCTGGCACTCGTTGTCCAGCTGGTCTCTCTTGGCCAGGCAGTCGTGGTACTTGGCCTCCAAGGTGGCGATCCCCTCCTCCACCGCTGCCAGCTTCTCCTTGGCATCGTCCAGGATACGCTGCGTCGCAGCCAGGTCCTCCTGGGCCTCTCGGAGTGCTTGCTGAACAAACATTTACATTTTGGACTTTTAAGGCTGACGCTCTTTTTCCAGAGCAACTTGACACGCGACAATGTTTCCAGCAGATAAACAAACGAACAACTGACACGTGGATGTCTATCCATACCCTTTTAGGCTCCACAGCCCTGGCCACAAAGTGATACACATGCATGGCTCGCACCCACTGGCAGATGGAGGTACAGGCCTTGGACACCTTGGCGATAGAGGCTGGCTGGAACTCTTCGTTATCTATGTAGGGCTGGATTAATCTGATCACAGCATCTGGAATGTTCTCCTGCAGAAAACAGAGGCAGAAAAGCAGATTTTTATACAGAATAGTCTCAACAGCATTCCAATCCAGAATAACACCCTGAAACCTTTTCTATACTACATTGGAATTTGAGAACTGTAGGCCTCAAATTAAAATCATATCTGCAAGAGGAAATAATTATGCCATAGAGACACTACACATACACTTTAAAATGATCTGGCAATAAACCAGCTTGAAACGGGCTTTTGTACCTTATCAAACTTGAAGAGGCCCTCCAGGAACTTGCCAGGGTCCTGTAGCAGGCCCTTCCCAGGCTCCCAGTAGTCGTCTAACTTGGTGCCAGGCTTCTCTCCGGCTATCTTCTTGGGTTTGATGCCCTTCATGATACACACCGCCTCGATAACCAGCTTCACCCCGTACGGGGGACGCTGCATGGCTCGCACCTATAGAAACATACATACCCAAGCAATCAAGCAGATACAACACGTGTGTTGGGGTTGGACAGAGGGTAATGGGGGCGGCATGGCTCAAGAGGTAGAGCGGTTTGATCCCCGTCTCCTCCAGAGAGCGTGTCGAAGTGTCCTTGAGCAAGACACTGAACCCCTAACCACTCCTGATGAGCAGGTTGGCACCTTGCATGGCAGCCTCTGCCATCAGTGTATGAATGTGTGTGTGAACGGGTGAATGTGAGGCATATGATGTATGAAGTACTTTGAAAGGCCGGTAGACTAGAAAAGCGTTATATAAATACAGTCCATTTACCATAATGTTGTTATTTTATTATACTGTGATAGAGAGCATCTTATGTTACGGAATCTCAACTTGGTTTGGCAACATATTCAGTTAAATTAAAATGCCAAATAAACAGACTGGTCCAGGCAGCAATGAACATGATGGTGGTGAGGGAACTACAGGATTCCCATTAAAAACAGGAAAAGATGCTTGAATAGATATAAAAACGCTCCCATCCCTTTATCTGTGAATCTCCTAAATTCAGGAAAGAAGGAGGGTGGGAAAGGAGTGGCTGTTGCACTATATTCGAATGTCAGCACTTTGTCTTAATTCACTATGTGCACTTTATTCTGTGAATGTACTATACACCCTTTCAGTTACAGCACTATAACTGTCTGTGTACATTCATGTGACAAATGTTCCTATGGGACGAATAAAGTTATCTTGAATTAAGAAATGAGATGACAAAATGTATTCCAGGGGGCATATTCTGAAACTATACTAAACATTTCATTATTAGCCTTTATTTAAACAGGTAAAAATCACATTGAGACCGAGGTCTCATTTACAAGTGCGACCTGTTACAAGCAGTCCCATTCTAAGCCTTTCTTAGTAAATCATTTTAGTAGGATCAACATCCCTGACCTCGGTGACATCATTCTTCTTAAGCAACTTGAGGCTGGCCAGGGCAGCGTCCAGCGCTGGCAGAGCCTCGTCCAGGTCTTTCTGGGCGTCCTCAGCGATGGCACCTGCAACGCTGGCTTTCTCTGAGGCTTTGGCCTCCTCCGCCTGCACCGCTGAACGGGTCTCCTCTGCAACCGCTGTGTCTACCTAGCAACAAATAAGCACACAATTTGAGGAAGTATCCAAGTCCTGGTCTTACGTGGGACCAAGTGGGACAGCAGGACCGTCCAGACCTGACCATCTACATATGCTGGAGGTCACTGAGGAAATTAACAATAACGCTGGTGATACTTAACTGAATGTTTAGTAAGTAGCACAGAACAATATAGTGTGTACATCATCTCAGAAACTAGAGAATGCAGAAAAAAGCAATATCATCCATCTATAGTATATGATCAGTCTATATGACCTGCAAGTCTGCTACTGTTCCTCTATCTTCCCTTACTTTGATCTTCTCCATGGTGACCACAGTGTCCTTGGCAGCCTCCTCCAGCAGAGGCCTCATTGTCTCCAGCTCCTCCTGCATCTTACTCACATCCTCCGCTGTGCTCAGGAGCTACAGGATCACAGCACAGCACCCGGTAAGACAAGAGCACTATTATGCATTAGACGATGACCGCTAACCAATCCAGGGAGAAATTGAAGAGGTATTGACCAACATTAGTGACTAACCTTCACATGAAAACCATCATGATACCTTCTGTAGCTGTTGTAACTTTAAGTTCAGTTGACATTTGAGCACTTGCGGTCGGGTATTTGAGTACTGATTTAGGTTGGCCTAGAGAGAATTGACTTAATAAGAAAAGATTGATTTGATATGCATGACTGCCTAGTTTCATTTGAATTGTTTGATTTGGAATTGTTCATGATCTGTTGAGTTAATAAGTAGTGTAACTACATTTCCCAAAATGCATAGCGAGTAGCTTTTCCTGTTTTAGAATGGTTTCCCGCTGTAAGAGTGATGCGCGTGTATGATGAGAAGAATTCCTTCAGTAAAAGTTTGAACGTTTTATACAGTTGTCGACCTCCATTTATTTTGCACGACTAGTTTAGATTATTAGAACAGTAGCCTTATTGTTATTCTTCCTAACCTTGTCTAGACCAGTCTTCATGCGCTGGCGGGCGCCGTGCAGCTCCTGCTTCTTGCGTCCGATGAGAGCAGAGAAGATGCTGAGGAGCTCCAGGTAGCTCTTGGGTGTGACATAGTTGTAGCGGGACAGCTCGGCCCGGTACTGCTCACACTTCCTGGCTACTGTCTGGTGGATCTGCACACACATCAAGGTCTGGAGAGAGGGATGAATTCAGCAGGCATTCTATTCAGTCAAACATGATTCCTTGTTTTAAACCTTGCGAAAAAAGGGTTTGCCAACAAAAACTAGTGAATGAGTCTAAATCTTGGAGACATTTTCTGGAGAGAGGGAACCACAAGTATGGTGAGCAGGGGGGCTCACCCAGAGAAGAGGACACTTGTCCACACACAGACACACAAAGCGTCCTCACCAGTCCCTGCATGGCTGTGGGGCTGGCCTCCAGCTCAGGCAGCTCACTGAGGAAGGAGATGGCCACAGACTGCAGGGCCTCTTCTGGCCAGGCACTGAACCAGTCTATGGTACAACAGGTCACCAGGGAGGGGAACTGCCTCAGCCGCGCTCTGAACATCTCACCAATAGGACTGTAGGTGGAGAGACGACAAGGAGAGAATGAGAGAGAGAGAGTAGGGGAGAAGGGAGAGGATGATATGGCAACCAAGGAGAACTTTACCCAACCCCTATAGACCCTAGTAACCCTCTGCTAACCTCATGCAGAGAACAGTGTGGATGTTTCTGCGGACCCTCTTGATGTAGGCGGCCATGAGGTTGGCTTTAGTGGGCTGCTGGTCCATGTCCTGCACCACCGGCTTCATGGCCATCAGGATCTGCTCCTGCTCATCCGCCGCATACAGGTTGGGAATGTCACCGGAGTTCAATATGTTGTTCACGTCCTCCAGGAAAGACTCACTCTTGATCTGGGAGATTAATACCAAGGTGATTCATTAAGAAAGAGTTACTGTGTGTCGGGGAGGTTGATCGATTTTAGAATCCCATTCAAACATGTAATGTATGTTATGTAATGTAATGTAATGTAATGTTAGATCACATGTGAAACAAATCTATAGGATTATTATGCTGTATGCTTACATGCATCTGATAGAATGGCTAGCCAGTTAGCTGCCTGCAAAACAAGAAGGTCTGTTTGTATCTATAGAAGCAGGTGGTAAGTGAGGACTTCACCTGTGTGTCTACAAAGAGGAAGGTGATCTGTTGGTTCAGCAGGCCGGCCTTCAGCATGATGGCCTTTATGTCCTCCCTCCACTCTGCCTGACCGTAGTTCTTAGACAGCTCAATCTGGAAACATTCATAGTCTGACCTAAAGGGGGGACAGAGACACCACAAGGACTGGGTGACTGGATCATTATCAAAGCAAATAGGTAGAGATGATTATGTAAAAGTTTAATACGGCCATTGTGTGTGATGATGTATTCCTCTTCACAATACAAGTCAAATCTACTGGCTGAAGAGCAGCATGCGTTTGATGATCAGACGGATATCGTGTGGGAGTCTCACATATGTGAGGCCAGCTTGGTGAGTGACTGGCGCCCGCTGCCGCCCACTCCAAGCAGCAGGGCATTGCCCAGGGGCTGGCGCAGGATGCGGCTGATACGACACACGTGCTGGATGGCATCCATGAAGAGCACCAGCTTCATCTTGGTGGTGCTGAACTGGTTGTAGTCATCCATGTACTCCTCCATCACTCTGGACAACTGGAGAAGAGGATGAAGGGGGAGAGAACGTTAAAACAATGTCGCTGATGAAGCAATGAAATGTTAATACGTTACCTCCGTATTTCTACATCGATTATGATGTATGAAGACATATTGCGTCCTCTTGCGCTAATCATTTACTTGTTAGTCATATTTCCTTGTTTGTGTGGCCAGAGCTTTAGTGAGACACCATCATTTCTGTGACAGCATTGGAAGGGCCAGTTACACAACTGCTAACAGAAGGCTGAGGACGTCTCCAGCTGTGACGAGAGTCCAATTATAACCTTTTTTCACATTTTGAAAAGTGTTGCATCCACTTTTGTTGCACATTGGACTGTGAGCGAGGGATGAAAACATAATTAAGAAGTGGAGCAGACTCACACAATCACAACGCACCTGTGCCTAAAAAAGGCCAGCTGGTTAGCAGTTAAATTCAGTTTGAAAATCATTCTTACATTTCAAATCACACAGGGCAGGTTTTGTGCTTCCCTCACCTTTTCCTTGTCTTCTATGAGTGAGTAGACTTTATCGTTGGCTCCGGGGGTCATGAAATCTCCGTAGAGGAGGGGTTGACAGGGCACAGCCTCTTCGAAGCTGCAGCCAAACTCCTGGACGCAGGCCTGCAGGAGCCTGTCGAAGCAGGTCCTGTCCTCAGCGCTCACCAGACGGTCCTGGAACACCCGGCAGCTCTCGTGGTACCACAGACGCAGCAGCTGTGATTTGTCCTGCAAAACCATCAAAGTAAAGCTAGTTTTAAATGAGCGATTTCAACTGTACAAAAAACATTTCTACCTTTCCCCCCTGAGCTATGATATCCTTACGTAGCACTAAGGGAGACGGTAAGATCTTCTGTTACATCTACATATAGTCAGGGTGCTGCAGTTCTGAGCTCTTTACTGGTTGTTTTTAATGTAGGTGATCTAGGAATTGAAGCTAAGTTACTCTCAGTAACTAACTAACTAACTAACTAACTAACAGTACTCACTATCTCAGTCTGGATAAGAGCATTAGCTACGTGTCCAAAATGTAAAACATAATGAAAATCTCAAGGGCTATTCCAACACAGTATACACCATGGTGATTTTTTAATGAATTAGATCCCATTGAAGGTGACCACCTCTATCTTGCCAGCCTCAGCCATGAGGATGCCCTGGAAGACCTTGGAGAGGTCTCTGAGGTTAAAGGTGTAATGAGACTTGGCTGGTGTGGGGAGGAGCTGGGAGGTGATGGTAGAGTAGACTCGGAGGGTGGCCTCTACGAGGGGCTCATTCAGTGGCTGGATCGCTGGAACAGGTCCTGATGGAAAACATGGGGGATGGAGGAGAGAGGGGATAAGGCTGGGGAATATTACCTAAGGCGGCGATCAGACTGGACGCATTTTTGGCAGTGAGAGGCGTCTTTTTCCAATTGTTTTCTATAGGTTTTAAGTGTTTTGTGTGCTGCTTATGCGTCCTGGGCGCCTCACGTTTTATCCGCCCAGCACTCCTCGTGTTTTTAGAGAAACGCTCTGAGCGTCCCAAGTTGAAAAATGTCACTGTGGCTTTTTCTCTGATGACCAATCGGGGGAGCAGAGGGGCGGGTCTTCTCAACTGAAATGGAGAGACTAATTGTTCTACCACACGGAGCTATATGCTTTCACAAACAGAAATGATCATGACATAAATAAAAAGCAAGCCTGAAAGCACATTAGTGAGGCGCTTGATGTTTTGGGTAACGTTTTAGATCCGTTTCACTATTCCCAGAATTATTAGAAGTGATTGACAGCTGATTATGTGGCTGCCTAGCAACAGCAACAAAAAAGACTCAAGCTGCTCTGCTTTCTGGCTGACGCGCCTCGCGTCCTTCACTTCCAAAAACGCGTCCAGTCTGATCACCACCTAACTCAGGTGAAAGTCTAATTTAGGAGGCATTTCTGGGGGCAATTCCTCACCAGCATTCAAGCCATGTGTACTGTGCTCACGTTTTACAAGCTGCACTAACTTGCACTAACTTGGTGAATCAATAACAATCGACACATTTCAAATGTTGTCAAAAGTTTTCTCTGTTTCCTCTCTTATTCTGACTTACTGCCTGGGTCCTTTTTACTCATATTTCCATCTGAAAGAGAACAAAGACTCAGTTAGAAACTCAGAGTTACTGTTTCTCAAGCTATACCTGGACCCTTCACCCTACCACAGCCCTGTCAACCCTCCACCAAACTGTGGTTAGATGTTAATACATTAGCATGATTGACTCACCCATCCAGTTGCCCAGGATGGTAGAGAAGATCTTTTTCTTGCTAGTGTCCTCCATCTCAGTGACAGACAGGAAGTTGAAGTGGCGTGTGAAGCGTTGGGTGATGGAGTTACGGCCCCCACCGGGGGGGCCCATAGCACACGCAAAGTTGATGTCTACGAGGTGCTTGAAAGTACCTGTAGGGTAGAGACCAAAAAAAAATCATAAAGGTCAGTCTCTAAGCTGTTTCACATTTTTTGGGCGGAATCAGCATCAATACAACATTTAGTTTATATTTAGGGCATTTAGTTGACACTATTATCCAGAGGAACATTGGTATATCACTATCTTTGCAAGTAGCCTAGTACTAAATAAGTACAGGGGACAACAGAACAGGTCCTTCGATGTCTCACCTATCTGCTTCCTGTCGTACCAGCCTCTGTGGTCCATCCACTGGCGCAGCAGTTCAATAGGAGGCTGGGCGCCGTAGGTCTCCAACATTGGCATGTTCAGGTCATCAATGAAGAAGATGAAATGCTTCCCCAGTGGAGGCCCAAACACACCCTTACGCCTGACACACACACACACACACACACACACAGGCCTTAATTGCATGGAATATTCTTGTAATGGGGATAATCTTGTATTGGGTGAATGCTAGGTAATAGGCTTGTGTACCTTTTGTCTAGTTTGCTGTCAATGTAGTCTTGAGTCTGGTTGGCGGAGGTGCGGGCGGAGAACATGAGGAAGTGCGTGATGTACTTAGCAGGCATGTTCTTCAGAAGCTTGTCTGACATGGTCAGGGTCTTCCCTGTGCCAGTCGGCCCAACAAACAGGACCTTGTTCACACAAAGAGACACAAACAGACAACATACTAATACTGTCTCTTTTAAAGGGAGTGAAATAACTGCTGCATGAATGAGAGCTTTAGTGCCAGAATTTTGGTTTTCGTCTTGACAAGTTGTGCAGGTTTCATTTTAATGTTTGTACACTGACTTTGCCAAAGTACTCACAGGTTTCTTGTTGGACAACAGCATGTCCAAGAGGAAGGACATTCTCACAGTGTCAGGGGTGGGCACAATGATGTCAGAGTAGCTAGTGTCGGGGGTAATTACCACAGACTGGGCGTATTTCATCCAGCTGACCCAGTGAACCTAGAGCACAGAGTACAGGTTGCTGGGTAAGGAGTCACAGTTCATCAGTAAGTCTGGTAAGTCCGTATCAAGCCTGTTCTTTTAAGCATTATCTACTTACTTTTCTCCCTTTCTGGTCCTCATCATCATCCTCAAGGTTACTGATCCCGGCATCATCAAGCCTGTAGTCATAAACCAGGCCCTCTTCTGGAAAACACAAATGACTCTGGAGGAGAAACACATTTAGTAAGCACAGTATACCATATGTCACGAAACATAATAAAGCCATCAAATGCAAAAAGCGAGTTATTCAGGAGATTAAGGAGTGACACTTAGGCGATGGTCTGACCTTTTCCTCTGCCATCTTGCCTCTGAGCCAGGCACTGAAGCGCTGGCAGCTGGCTGCGTCTCCTGTGGCTCCAACACTCCACACCAGAGAGAACATGAACCAGGGCTCAATCAGCTCCTTCACACGGTTCAGTTTCTCTTGGGGCAGTGGCCTCTCACCCTACAACACAACAGTGGATAGGTGAGGGAAGCAAAATCAACAAAAGTGTGGTGCTTACATCAAGGCAAAGATTATTGGCAAATAAGCTCTTTGATCGACTTACTGCTGTGTGACAGTAAGATTGGCAGCAGTTTCAGGTCTGTGTGTCAAGTATTTATTTAGTTATCCACAATGAATACCAACATCTCAGAACATGGTATATGATTAATGGATGGTAAAAGACAGCTGAGCATCATCTTCAAATACTTGACACACAGATTTGAAACTGCTGTCAATCAAACAAAATAAGTTTCTGAAACAGCTTATTTGCCCAAAATTCAGTGTTCTCCTTCAACACGGGTGATTGTAACAGAGACGAGTTGTAGACAGACCTCTCTAGGGATGAAGGGCTTGAAGAAACAGTCCATAAGATTCAGCAGACTACAGGTCAGGTTGCTGTCCGTGGAAGTGATGACCTCCTTCACTGACTTGCGCACAAATGTGATGGCGTCCTGTGAAAAAAAACAACTAAAAATATAGTCCTGATACTCCAAGGCAGTTCAACTTTGATGTTGGCAGGATGTAATACATCTAATATGTTTACACGTCTTCTGCTCGCTGCCTTTCTCATTCTCTTTCTTCCTTTCCCTCCTCTACACTCAGTTGTGCTCTGTCCCCCGGTTACCTGTAGGAAGCTGGTGAAGAGGGACTGGAGCTGGTCTGTGTGTGGTTTCAGGGGTTCAGGGACCTGCATCAGCCAGCACTCTGTGAAGGGTGTGAGGCCCAGAATACTGGGCTCCAGGTAGACCATGCCACAGCGAGACACAGTGGCCGGGGAGGCCACCGCCAGGTCCTGCACCTCGAACATCATGGTCATCACCTGAGGGAGGAGCGGGACACAAACCACTGAAATGTTTGCGATGAACACAGCAGACAAGACTTGAGTATGAATACATGAAAAGTGAAATGCAACCAGGATTCCTTACATCGGTGAGCTTGATGATTTCTCCGGAGCTGAGGCACAGCTTTTTGTTGTCGTCCAGCACGGTGTTCATGTTCTCGATCCACACGGCGTCCACCGGCCCATCAAACATGTACCACTTTCTCTTCTCGTCCATGGATGCTGACCCTCCACGAATAAGAGAGGACAGGATACCGTCGGTCCTACAGGGATGGAGAGAAGGTTGGAACGTGTACGAGCGTGTCGGCAGTTTTTTCTTGTCAATTGTCTTTGAAAAACAGAGGCGTTACTTACCACTCATGTGTGAGCAAGTCAAACTCCCCGTAGAGCTGTCCCATGGTGATGGACTTGGGGTTGAGGATGTACGTGTGAACCTCCTCGTACACACCACCACTCACGGAGGGCTGGCCCTTCAGAGCCGTCATGGCCGCTCCTAGTATCTCATAACACTGACACATGCCAAAATAGCAGCTATACATAGGATTCTTCACTATAAAATCAACATCATTGTCAACCTTGAGAAATCCTGCATAAAAAATGTAAACAATATGGTAACAACATGGTAATATGTAAAACACTGACCTTGGTTTTACCTGATCCAGCAGGTCCCACCAACATCAGACCATGCCTCACTACAGTTGTCTCATACAGCTGAATACACTTCGTAATAAATCCTGACAGATAGAAGGCAGGCATCAGAACACTGCCGCCTACTCAGTCTCAAAAGTATTGGAAACAACATGACCCAAAACCTATTTTGTCTGTGCTTCCAAACACACTGACCATCGACATCTTTGAGGTTCTTCTTGGCGCAGGCGTTCCGTATGGACTCCTCCAGTGTGCCGTAGTCGATGGGCTCCTCTTTGATCCTGGGGAAGAGATCGGACACAATACCGCTGAAGAGCTTCAGGTCGTCCTGGAGGAACTTGGGTACGTTGACGTCTTGAATGGCCCGCAGACAGATCAGCTCCTTTGAATATGAAAGAATACATGTGGTATTGGCATAGTTTTTCCAACTATATTCAAAAGATGTGTCCTATTTTCTTATGGCTACTTAGACACAGGAAAACTATTTAACCTCGTTCATGTCAGGATTCTCTCTCTTCAGGTTCCCAGCAGCTGAGATCACAGTCTTCACAGCCCTCATGCCGAAATCATAGTGATCCTGCCCACAAACAAAATCAGCAACGTCTTCACATCATATCACTTTAAAAATGCTCTCATATTTGAACAATGGCCTTATGCACTACAGATCTTTCAATACTCAGACTACTTGAAATATGTGTGTACGTCCAACTTTTTAATACTGCAAACATGTATATTGCATATATTGTGTGTGTATATCCTACAAAATCTCTTGTCTGATTTAATACACACTTACATCTGTTTAGTCTAGACCATGTTCAATTCATAATATATGTACATGCTCATGGGAATTCAACTGATTCTGGTATGGGCCTTTAGGTCTGGTAAGGGCCTTTATGGGACTTTAGGTCCCCACCTGAGAGCTAAGCTGTTCCGAGGAGAGCTTGAAGGTGGTGGTGATCTTCTTGGAGAGGAATTTGGCATCGGTGAAGCCAAACGAGTACAGGGAGATCTCCGCTATCATGGCGTAGTTAGGAACCATCATAGCCACAGGCCGAAACAGAGCCTGTAGATGATATAAATGCCTGTGTAAAACTTATATGCCCTCTTTAATGGTCTACTCAGTAAAATTTTTGTTTTATCATAACAAGAAATGACCATCATGTATCGGGGGGGTTGGAAAGATTTGTCGATCTATAACAATTGCAAAACTATGACTTTGCCAGGACACTGAGATGTATGGCTTTCAAAACCTGCATGGAATCTTTGTTTTGGTAAACAAACTAGTAGAGGGCTCCCCACCCTTAGGAATCCAATCTCCTCAATGCCAAGCTGGCCATGCTACTGTTGGACAGGTAAGCAGCACATGTAGCTAGCATTAGCTAATCGCAGCCCTTGGTTGGCACAAAATAACATAGTGTGCCAAACACAGACTAAGGCTTTTACTTTGACTTAGGAATAGGGCAAGGGGGTTGTGAAAGACACTTGTGTAGGAGGAGATCAAATTTGACAATTTTGTTGCAATTCCTACTGGTCGCCAATAGTGGTCACTGAAGAAACTTTTTCACTGATTATAACTTTCATGGAACATATCAATTTAAAGTGTTACATTATCAACTGAGCACCTTGAGGTTGTCAGGCAGTTCAGTGCGGCCAGCATAACCAGGGTTCATGGTGATGAAGACAGCACAAGAAGGGACCAGAGGGATCTCTGCCCCTTCAAACACAAAGCGCTCCACCTGAAAACACCAGCAACATGCACATGGTTAGCTGAGTGTTGTATTGTACGTAGGCTACTCACAAACATTGTTGTGTCATCCATGTGTTTGTGATTCTGCTCTAGGCCTGTGCATTTGGGTTCCTCACCCTTTGCTGTTGGGCCTTCTGAATAGTGGTGATCTGTTGTGCCACCACAGACAGCACCTCCACATCAATACGATTAAACTCATCAAAGCACGCCCAAGCCCCTGAGCTGAAAGGAAAGATGAAAGTCAATTCTAATTGAATACAAGCCCTGAGAGAATCACTTTCTAGTTTAGAGAGAGTTTGTAGGGAGATGTGATAACAAGGTTGGTGTAACACAACAACAAAGCTGACATTCCATCACACTTTAAGGTACGGTTCTCTGACCTGGCCAGCCCCTTGAGGAACTTGCCCATAGCGATGAAGTCCAGCTGGTCAGAGCAGTTGAAAACCACCGTCTGGATGGCCAGGGCTTTCCCCAGGTCTTTGGTGGTCTCAGTCTTTCCTGTTCCCGCTGGACCCGCTGGAGCCCCTCCAAACTTCAGGTGCAGGGCCCCTGTCAGGGTCAAGTAGCATCTGAAAAGGAGCAAAGTGATTTCATTCACAGGACCATGAGGCACCAAGGCGTAAACATAACTGTCGACATAATAACTATAGAAACCTACCTGTCAGTGAGTGGGGTGATGACCAGACGCCCGGAGTTACCCAGGTACTCGTATCCATACAAGAACTCTGCATTCACTGCTCGGATGTACAAGTCGTCTTTGGCCCAGTAGTATCTGCAAACATCAGTATTGTACACACAATATTTTCGAATGAGAGTCTGTAAGCGGATTCTATGTTCAGTATCAGTTACAGAAGTTTAAAAAAGCCAGTTAAACCTGAGCTGGCTGATCCACTCAAAGTCATTGATGCTGGAAACCCCTTCCTCCACCAGTTTGGCTGCCACATCCTTAGCATGGACCTCTATGACAATGAGGGCAGACAGCACAGCCCTCTGCATCTTAGACAGGCGCCCTCTCACCAGCTGCACCAAGTCACCCAGCTACATGAAAGAAGGGCAAAAAGTCCATTTACAAGCATCATAGGTTGCATTATCGAGGAGTTATTTCACAATGCAAATACTGGGCCATTCGAAAACCCCCCTTCCATACCTGTGTCTGCAGCTGGGGGTAGAGGCGGTTGGACAGGTCTCCCTGTTCCAGGGACTCAGACACCTCTGTGGTCCAGAAGACCTGACAGCCAGCGATCACCACTTGACCAGGCCACGACAACACCCACTCTGTACGAAGTTGCTGAGAAAGTGCAGGGGCACGCATAGACTGAACAACCAAAATAATGTCTTAAACGGAAATCTTAAATACTAAGAGGAGAGGGGGACAAACAGAGAATTTACGAAGACTGAAAGTAATGTGAAATCATTCTATCTGGATAGGAGCAGGGGCCGGAATAAAAAGCCCATATTAATTAGCATTCAGCATTTTTTCATGTGTCTGACAATGACAGTTAGCGCTCCCAGACCTCAGGGTAGACTTTGAGCGAGCGGTCAATGTTGTTCCTCAAACTGGCCTTCATAGACTTCTCCACCTCACTCAGCCAGTTCTCCACGTTCCCACTGGGCGACACTGGCAGGAACAGCTTCACCTCCTCTCCCTCCCCGGAGTACATATGTGTGATCTGAAGACCCGGCTGGAACTGGAGCTGTGAGAGAACATGGGATGAAGACATGTGACACGCATGTTATGTTTCCAATAGGCTAAAATAATTTTAAAAATCAGCCAGGACGAACCCGAGCGATGTTCTCAAAGCACTTGCGTAGGTGAGGCTGTACAGCAGTGGGATCTTTAGTCTGGGACAGAATCTCCAGCAGCTCATCATCTGACAGGAAGTAGAACCTAAAAACAACAAAAAACCGTATAATCTTGTTTTGTGATTTAAGTTTTTACAAACAATAACTGTAATACTGCTATTGCAATACTTAAACATTTCAATTCATTTAAAACACTATAGTTTAATTTAGTTACGATAGAAGCAAAGAGTGCAATAAAGTAATTTTCCTCCACAAATTGTCAAGACCATTAATCGTGGTTAATAATCATGATCATAATATGTAGCAAAATATCAGCTACTGCCCCCAGAGTCGCTTGTTGCAGATTAAATAGATTTAATAATTAATTTATCCCTGTGTCAATAAAACCTTTAAATAGCAGCAGATAAGAAAAGGACGAGGCCAGGATGGACACCGGAGGATCTTTGTTTTTATTAAAGGCATTTGTGCAGATCTTTGCTTTTTTTTTGATGTGTTTGTTTTTTTCTGTTTGTCTATAGGTGCTTTTAGGAACCTTGCTGTATGTTTTTATTCAACATCTTTGTGTGTTTTTTGTATGTGGAATGTTTGTCTTTTACGGCTGCAGCATGGGTGAAAGCCCAGGCCAAATATTCCACTTTGTGGGAAATAAAGTTAATCTTAAATCTTAACAATGATATACACATAGCTATAGTGATGGGTGATGCAGAGTTATGTGAGATTAACACATTATACGTCAGGGACTGAGGTTCCACAGGGGTTTCAGCGCACTACCAGCAGGGCCTACCTGGGGAAGGAGCCTCGCTTGGTCTCTAGGTACTCACTGAGCCCCTTCTGGACCAGCTCCAACAGCTTGTTACATTCCCTCAGACTGTCCAGCAGACGGCCATCTGGGCACAGGTCAATCACCTAGAGAGACAGACAAACTTGTACGCAGTGCACAGACACATACACCATTATCATCTAGCTAAAAATGATCAGACTAATCTCTGTAACCCTGTGAACAAAACTATTTTTGTTGTTTTAGGGGGGTTGGAACTAATATTATTGGTGGTCTGACCTGACGGTTATCGAAGGCGTTTTTCATGATCTTTCTCCATGTATGCTCCATGGTCTGGTACCTCTTGCCCTCCACAGGCAGCTGGCTGTTGATGTCATCCGAGCTGAAGATGGGCTCCAGGTAGAGCCAGGAGCACTGGCACGTCAGCCACTCCTCCAGCACGTCCTGCAACGACCAGCAGAGGGCAGCAGCACAACATAAGCAACT
Organism: Polymixia japonica; assembly: GCA_900302305.1. NCBI lineage: Eukaryota > Metazoa > Chordata > Actinopteri > Polymixiiformes > Polymixiidae > Polymixia > Polymixia japonica. The sequence continues at coordinate 21,818 of OMKK01089529.1, forward strand.
CCATGGCAATGACACAGGGCCACCTGCTACCTTGAGTTTTGTTGTGCTTGTTTGTACACGTACCTGAGTCATCCTGAGCTTGCTCTCCCAGGTAGTGATGCGGTCCTCAAAGGGCTTCTTGTAGGGAGAGAAGGACATGCTCTGAGTCATCACAATGTGATCGTCCAGGAGCTGGGAGGCCTCGTCTGGGCTCTTTAGGATGTAGGTCCCTGTCTTCTTGTAGGGTAGCACATCAAACATCACTGTCAACCACTCCTGCTCCATCTTATCCAGGGCCTGGGTGGATAGAGGATGTGTGCAAGAACACACAGTTTAGTTTGAAACATTACCATATTCAAAATGTAAACCATCCAAAATATATACTATTGCATCCAGACACATAGGTATGTCCCCCACCTTTCTACCTTCATGATATACTGCCAAACACACATATATATATACTACAGATTACACCGCTAACTCTACAGTGTGTCATAAAGAAACACACGCTTAGGGTGTATATCAGCTCACGGAGGCCCGATTCTTGGATCAGCTATCGTACCTGTTCAATGGCGTACTCCTTCCCTGCCGTCTCGGCCACGCGGGCTATCTCATCCACGTGGTTCTGCAGGCCCAGCTCCAGGCAACGGGAGAAGGTCAGGTTGGCTTTGGGCTTGACGTTCATCTGGATGCGATCAGAAAGCACCTGCCAGTGGCGACTCCTCATCCCCGGGTTCCTCAGGCCCTGGATCAGAGGGATGTTGGGACGGAAGTCCTCGATCTTACTGCAGATGTCATTTGCCACCGTCTGGCAGTCTAGAGACGGAATAAGGGGGATGGAATAACAGAGAGCAGGGGTAGATAACTGAGATTTGAAAGATGAACAATCTTGATCTATTAAAGAGTATTCTTTTTTTATTTCACACATCACAATGTCATGATCTCTGCGTCACTCACCGGGGATGTCCTTGAACTGTTTGACACACTTGTTCATGGTCTTAAAGGCATATGTGACATTGCGCTCCAGCTGCTCGGGGTCGATGACAGACAGCGGGTCGTGGAGCCACCTCTCGTGCCAACGCAGCCAGTCAGAAGTGGTTGTCCACAGGTCCGTGAAGGGCTGGAAGTCCTTCAAAAGCTTCAGCAGAAGATCGTACTGTGACACACAATACACACACACACTGTTAGAAAGAACACATCCAACCTGACTGGTTTGTTAGACAGTCCAAACCAAGGAGGAAAACAAATCTATGAAAAAAACAATGGGTCACCATAAAGCGTTTTGCCTTAAGAAAAAGACACTGGCCTCCTCTACTCACATTAGTGACAGGAATCCCCAAGAGACGCTCTCTGTTGTTGTAGGTCTGGGCCACGGTCTGGGACTCTTTTAGCTGCTTGCCCACACGTTTGACCTCGTTGGCTGTCTCATGAGCACAACCAACATCTGTGTGGGCAACAAACCCAGCAACCAGCATCTGGAAACAAAGTCCTGGTGATTAACAGCCAACTAAAAATTAACTTATGCGCATCAAATTTTAAGTGCAAAGATTACAATATAAATGAAGTCCTCTAGTGCATGGCTTTGAAAATGTATTTATCAGGCCTGTATAGATTTTTGCTATGATGTAGGCAGAACTATTTTAAAGTTGGTATTTTGAATTGTAGCTGTCTTTCTTTCATCATCAGATACTTTTCACAATGTGGGAAAAATAACCTCTATTGCTACTTCAATTATTTCACTTCAGTTAGCCAAAGAAATGTTATGTTATAACTTGGAGTTTTCATGTTGAACCCCATTAGGTAGCAGCTAGCTTTTCCGCTTGGTTGCTATTTTGCAGTTGACTGAAATGCCCATACAGAAGCTCCTCACCAAATAAGCACCTGGTGAAGAAACATAATTGACTAAAAATAACTTAATAAGGGTGATCCAGCTGACTTGTAGAGAGTCCAGTCGCTCCTGGAAGTTGTTCTGGTTGACCAGGTGGATCTTGTGGAAGCACTCCTCATCCACCACATGCTGGGCCGCTACAGCTTCCATCTGGTTCATTATCTTGTTAGGCCACCCAACAGCTGTCCACCTGCACAGAGCGAGGGGGCTGGGGTCAGCGGTCAGAATCACTACCATTCAGTTATCATTTCCGTCCATTTACCCAAACCTCTTTGAACTCAACAAATCCCACCACTCCCATCTGAAAACATACCACAATATATCAGTCTGCCAAAGTTTTGAATTTTTACAAGCATTTTGTATCGTATGGTCAGTGGTCTTACTTTCCATTGAAGTCCACATTCGGCAGGTTGTAGAAGAACTCATCCATTAGCTCATAGTCAGACAGGACCTTGCCTAGACGTTCCTGTTCAGGGCAAATTAGACAAATCTGATGAGTTGAGGAACATGTAGTGTATAACATAAACACACACAGTTGTTTTTTACCATCGATACCTCATGATTCTTTAGCTGGTCTGGGATCTGTTTCATCCAGTCCCTCTGTTCTGTCAGCTCTTCGATGCTGTTGGGCTTCTCGTACAGCTTCCTGCTGATGGCCTTGCACTGTTCACATGCCTGGACACACACATCCAAAGACAACAGATGAAAATGCTCAGACTGTTCAGGGACCAGCTTTTTTGTGATCAGGAATGCAAAAAAGCAAAAGAAGATATACATTAGAAAGGAATAGAGCTTTTATGGTGACACAAAGCATAAATTTACATAAAAACATACTGTATTATAAAAAAACATATAGATCTACACAGAAGAGTCTTACAGCTGATATCATGATACAAACTCTACTGAACATCACCCTTACCTGCTATTTAAACCTAGACTTACCTCATCAACGTCCTTGCGTAGCTTGAGGGCAAAGTGTTCTAGGGCTGCGTTGGCCAGAGCCTTTCGCTTCTTACAGAGAGCCTGGCGTACAGTCTCTACATTGACGCTGAAGGGGCCAATGACAATGGAGGATGGCAGGGTGTGGTCCAGCCTCTCCTTCTCCTTCAGGTGCTGAACCACCACTTTCTTCACCTCCTGACTCGTCTGCTCCCCCTGGCTGTGGGCTCTGGAAGACACACACACGCGCGCAAATGTATTAAGCCTGGAGGGAAAATACTGTGTTCTTATGACCTCACATCACCAAGTAAAGTATGACCATGAAGTCATGCTAGGGACTGAAAATGATCATTCAACAGAAAAGCAGCCTATGGGGTTATGTAAATTTGAGTTGTGGTGAAAGGAATGACATGCCATGAAGTGGAAAACATGAGTGTTTTCTTTTTATATTCTGGTCTGTTTTTTGTTTTTTTTCAAAAATAAAGATGTAAAGTGAAGATGGAGTTGTGAAAATCTGCTGCCGTAGTCTGAGCAGGGTCTTACTCGAGGAGGGTTTCTATGTCGGAGTTGTGCAGCTCCAAGTGTTTGTCGTATTCAGCAGCGTAGGCCCTGAGGGGTATGGCGGCTTGGCGCAGAGCCATGCGGACCTTCTCTCTCAGCTCAGATACTGCTGGCTCCCACAAACCCACCGACTCCAGCAGGGCAACGCCACCAAAGAACATCCTCTGCAGCACAAACTGGCATGAAGAAGAGAGGCACAGTTAAATGTAATTGTCAGCCCCAACATCATAGCCATTGCCCTTCTATCATCATCATCATCATCATTATTATTAACAATGATAGTGGAGCCTATGATGAATACATTTCTGTGTGATGTAGGTCATGCAAGGTTTAGTCCTACCTTGTCAAGCTGTGGTACATTGTGTGTGGCCAGAATTCCTTTATCAAATAGGTTTATGATAGATATCTCAAAGTTTTCCAGTGGAGTGCTGTAATGGGCTCCAGTCTGATCCAAAACCAAGTCCACCAGAAACAAAGGGTTCTTCTTTGGCCTGGTTATAGACAGTGGAGTGATATTACCAACACAATATGTGGTGAACAGTAATATGACATATATGTCAGGATTCAGCCGTTGAGGCTGTAGTTTGAGTTCTAGTTTGGTTCTTGGTTTTTTTATCTTCTTGTTGTGCCCTGCGTGGCTTTCTGTTTATTTTTGGTTAGTTTGGTTCCCCTGGTTTGTCTGCCTCCTGTTTCTCCCCCTTGTGCCGCCTGTTGTGTTGTCTTGGTTGTATCTTGTTTTGGTCATGTTTTCTGTTCAGCTTCTAGTATTTCTATGTGTATTAGGTTCCCTGGTCTGTTTCCTGTAGTTCTACGTCCAGTGTTTTCCCTGTCTAGTCCTGCCCAGGTGTGTGTCATTCGTAATCACCTCTGTATATCTGTCTTGTCTCCCCTGTAGTCAGTGTCAGGTATGTGGGTTTGTCTTTCGTGCTGTTGTATGTATTGTATTTTCTAGTGGTTAGTTTGAGTTTTAGTATTATAGTTTGGTTCCTCATCACTGTTTCTCCTTGTGTTTGTTGTTTCAGCTTATTAGTGTTCCAGTTTCCCCATGTTCTGTTCAGATACTCCATGTTCCTGTGTCTCCTTGTTTCAGTGCTCTTGTTTCAGTATCTTAGGTTGCTTGTGGAAATAAACTCCCTTTCGGGCTCTGTGTAAACTGCATTCTGCCTGGCGTCTGCATTTGGGTCCTCCCCAATAACCAACCGTAACAATATAATGCACATTATCAAACACTTAATAAATTACAGGTAAACATGACGTGCATAATGTAGGACCAAAATGAAAGGGGGTGATGGTGACAGTAAGTATAACTGTAATGTGTGTGTCTGAGTTAAATGTGCACACATGCTGGCGCGTGTGAATGTGAGCCCATGTGTGCGGACTTATCCTACTTGTAGGGGCTGGTGATAAGATCGTTTCCCCAGACCAGGTCCTGAGGACACCTCAGGACACTGTGGCATGTGTCCAGCAGCAGCTGAGCCAGGTTGGCCAGCGAGACCTGCACCAGGAAGCGCAATGAGTCCTGTAGGCTGTAGCGCACCAGGGACAACAGCTTGCACAGCTTGGACATCTTGTACACCACCCAGCAAGACTCGTCCAGGCTATACCAGCCAGGGCCAATGTCTTTCAGGTTGGAACGGATGCCATTACAAAGCGTGGTCACCCATGAGCCCCGCAGGAACACGGCTACCTGCAGAGACGGAGACGGGGGGGAAGTGCTTAATTCCTGTTTTTTCATTAGGTTGTCATATGGTTCTTTTGCCTAAGAGTCAGAACCAGGTGAAACTGGGATGCATGGCTTTGATCTCTGATAATACCCATATGAATATCAGAAATATTCAGCCACTGCCAATGTTAATGTTTGGAAGTAATTAGGGACATAGAAACAAGCTTCTTTTTTTCAACATCATGCTCATTCAGCGTCAAACCAAGAGTTGCTGCTGATCTAAGTTGTTTTGATATGATTTGACAAGAATTATGCAACAAGCTGTGGTTGCCCTAATGACTCCCATTCATTTGGCATTAGCAGCAGCAATATTTGGCAGCAATATGTTTTTGCGGTAATAATTACCAGAGAACCAGAAGTGCATTCTAGTTTCCCTGGCTCTTAAGACCCAGGCCATGAAGCCATCTGACATGGAAACAACAGGAGCTTTCCTACATAAACTCTGGAACATAAAGAGCTATCTTAGTTTAATAGTAATACCTGTGCGTGTATCTGGGACTGGGCGAGCTCAAACTCCCCCAGACGCAGGGGCTTGGAGAAGGTGACATGGAACAGACTCATGGCAGCCACTCTGTTGCATTCAGCCCGTACTTTAGATAATGCACAGATCACCTCCGGCTTAGTCAGCAGAGAGCTGAAGGCAAATGCGTCTCGGTTCTTCTCAAAGGGATACTTGGGAACGGACACAAGCCCTGTAGATATGCAGAATAATGCAGTGTTTAGTGTTTAGATTTTCAAGGTGAATGCTGGCTGTTGGCTGATAATAGTCCTTTCTGCTTACCTCCATAGACACACACACACGTACACGCAAAACAAACTGGCTCACCTCTTTGCGGCACAGGCTCAGGTTGTTTTTCTGGCAGGGTGATGTGTGAGAACTGCTTTGGGTGGGTCATCACGACTTTGTCAAACATGATGCAGTTCATGGTACGGTCGTACTCCAGTTTAATCTCCTTCTCTAGGAGTCCTACACACTCCTGCAGACTATATGGTGACATTTGTTAAACTCATAGATCAAGTAGAAAACAGCAAGGCACATTAAACAATGGGGGGGGTGATGCCAACATGCAGTGTCTAAGTTGAGTATCGATGCTCACATTTTCAGTCGGAGGCCAGGAGTGGAGAGGACGTGCCCTTTGATGCGCTGGATGCTTTGGGTGTGGAGGGAGGGCATGCCACTGCAGACGGGCCTGCAGTCCTCAGAGAGGCGATAGAGGCGCAGGGCCTCTGTGTTCTCCCTCCAGCGCTGGGCAAACTGGACCCGCTGGGCAAAGACACGCGGGTCCTCAGCACTGAATAACAACCTGATCCTGGGCACCCAGTACTGAGTATCAGTCAGCATGGGGGTTACTCCTCCTTCTACATGGGGAGGGGAAAAAAAAGGTGAACGTGGAACAAACAAGACAGGATAACACAAGAAAAGAGCACAATACAGTACCGTTAGAGTACAAAGTCACGATGCAGAGCAGTAGCAGGGCTAAGAACTTACCCTTTCTGTGTCCTCTGTTTAGAATAGGCTTTCCTTGTTTGTCTCTCACTCTGCCGTTTTTGTCAGCCTTCTGGACCAGGTACTGGCCTTTCTCCTGACTGTAGTCAAGAACCCCAACAAAACACCAGCTGTACTCCAGGGTGGGGCTGTTGGGGTCGTCTTCAGTAACAAAAGAGAGCAATGAGAAGCACCGAGAAGCAACGGAACAGAAACGAATAGCATCGCGTTTGTCCGAACGCAACTTACCCGCTGGAATGGTGTCAGTTGTAGGCAGCAGGGCTTTAGCAGGTATAGGTTTGCGATCGGTTGATCCTTCCGTACAGCCCAGGGCAAGCCAGTCTTCTGGAGTACGGCAGTCATACTCCTCATTGTCAAATATCTGCAGGAAAACCCAGGAAAGATGAGCGTGTCAAGGTGCTTAAAACCAATACATCATGTTCTAGTAATGTGGAGCCTAACCACCAGGGAAAAGGTTGTAATGACAGAATAAATGTAACAGGCGTACCTCTAGGGGCAGGTAGTTATGCACAGGTGGGGCAGGATTTTCTGGGGTGGTCACATGCTCTTCACTGCTGCTTTGGTGCCTTGGCATCAGGAGGCTCGAGTCTATCCCTATTTCTGCCAGGAGCTGGGAAATGTCCAGGTTCAGGTACTCCCTTCTACGTCTAGTAGAGACAAGAGTAAAAAGGTAGTAATGTTGTGATTAACTAGGCCTGCTGTTACTGGTCACGGATGTGTGTATCTGGCAACTGCTTTATTGTCGTAGACTGAGTGATTGTTTCACTCTCTTTCTCTTCCTCTATAACTGTTTCTTGCTTTTTCTCTGTCACAATTGTCATAATGGACACATTTTGTAAAACCTTCTCTTGGGACACACACATTAAGCTAGCAGCTCAGTGACTTTCTCACAGCACTTTAAAGTCACGGAGGGTTGGAAGAACACCCCTGCCTTGACTGGAACCTTTTTACAAATGTATTCTCATGGAGACCAAAGCAATGTTGAACATAGCGTCCAACTGCTGCATCTGCTGGCCAAAGCTGACATTGCGAGCAATAAGGAGTATATTTTGGAAGTGTTGTTTGAGTAAAGCAACATTGTTACAACTAGCTAACATTAATGAAATAATATCAGCCTGCCCTGTCTGGAACATTGGTTGTTGGCTGCGTTTGCAAGTTAGATAAATACAATCAAGTCAAATTATTTCCTTTGTACCATTGCAAACCATGACTTTTGCATTGTGTGTTTCTCTGCATTTACTGGTATACAGTTGTCTTCACTAGCCGGTTAAGTAAGTAAGTAAGCTGGTTAAGTACGTTCAGCCTGTCAAACATAGAACAAAATTAAATGAAATGGGTTTGCTTACCTTGCATATTAAACCGAAATGGCAAATGAAAAAACAACATTTAAAACATTAAAATGTGCGCGTCAGCCACCACCACCCTGACAAATAAATTTCCTGCAGGAAACCCATCTGACCACTGTATCTGGTCCCATGCAGACAGCGCCTCCCCCAAGACATACAATGATGTAGATGTAGATGTAAGACACACAGAAACCCCTGCCAGTACCTCTTTCCTCTGGTTGACATTGGCACTCACAAACGTACCTCTCTATCTCTATCTTGCGTAGGATCCTGCACGGTGTGGTATGGTGGGGCAGCTGGACCTTGGCTGTATATCCGCCAGGATAGAAGTCAGTGATCTGAGGTTGCTCTGTGGTAGGTCCATGTTTATCCTCTTCAATCAGCTTGAACAGGTCAGGTGGAGTCTGGAAGGTTGTCACTGAGAACAGCAAGAACAAACAAATATCACCTGTTAGTATTGGTGGGGCAAATTCACTGGTGATGAATAAAGCAGTATATATGCCACAAATGTGTCATGTAATAGCTCACCTTTTGGAGTATTGAACTCAAAGCTGGCTTGGCACAGTAAGCTCTGTTGAGTCTCTGGTCCATTTCTATAAAACTAACCAATAATAAGCAATTACAAGATAACTGGTCACAGCATAATAGTAAAACTAATATTTTGTATTCACTGCACATTAAAATGAACTGTTTCTGAACGAATTAATGTGTGTGTGTGTGTGTGTGTACGTGAATGTGTGGCTGTGTGTAAACACGTTATTTGCTTTTTTCTGTTTTTACCTGGAGCTTAGACTTGTCTGCTGTAGTGATGATATCTGAGTAGACCACCACTCTCTGTTCAGTCACTGGGTACTTTCTGATGGGAGGGAGTTTGCTCCTGTGACTTAGAGCTGGGGTCTTGGGTTCTGGAGGTTTGTTGGGAGGTGGTTGTGGCACTAATACCCCGAAACCAGGAAGATGCTTACCTGCCATTCTATCACCGAAGAAGATAACAAAGATGTGGAAAAACCCCAATGTGCCTTTAAGAATAATAAAAACGGTAACTTTATTACAACAGCCACTGTGGTTGGCAGGTGAATGTTTAACACTACTAGTCTGCAATAGAAACCTTCTAGTTGCTGATAAGTTATTAAATGTTGTAAGTTATTTAATGTTAATTTTCGGCTCTAACACTTAACGTTTTCTAACGCCAAAATAACCCTGACTTATTTGAGGTAACTTAAATAACTTACTATTTATTTTGTATTACTTCTTTTTTATTATTTATTTATACGTTAAATTACCTGGCTGAACAACTGTCATGTAGTTAGTAAACTACATGTTACAAGCGTGTCGCTTTGGCTGCATTTTAGTTAGCAAACTATAGCCGACATACCTTATTGTCAATTTATAAAACTTTCTTCGTGTTGTTCGCTCCCTACATGTGTTGTTTACATGAACGTCGCTATGTTGAAATCTCGGTTTCCAAGTAGTAAAAAGTTGGACGCGACGAGCAGACGGTTGTTAAGGAAGTTCGTCTCAACAGCCAGTAGAGTTCCAGAGCAAGATGCCTTCAAGTCCTCATGTAAAATAAAAGCTGTTTCGCTCAGTTTATTTTTGTTAAAGACGAATGCCACACAATTTAAGAATATATACGGTACATATTTAGTCTACATACATAGAGTGCATAGCCTACATAGTCTAGTCAATAGGATTATGTGTGAATTATTTTCCAAAGCCAGTCATGAAAGAACTAAGACTTGAACCTTTAGTGTCATCAAGTCTGGAGTTGCTTCTTGGGGAATTAATTAAAGATAGTGGCCTAAAGGAGGTTGTGCACCTGGGGTTATTTTCGTAGAGAATGGTTCACAACTGATAATGAATAAAGCATCAGCATTTCAAGCCAGCATATAAAATATAGAGTTGGGGAAAAGGTTGCATAAATTACATAAATTGTTACATAAATTAGTTACATAACCAGTACATAAACTTGGCATGACATTGCCCTCCACGGGTAAGCATCCTACATCCCATGTTGTTATGGGAAGATAGTGATGGTAATGGCAATAATGAAAAGCTGATGAAATCTGACTGGAATGGACACGCTCCTGCACTCAAACTTGCAATCTCTTCCTGTCATACCCATGGCTTCCTGGATGTGTCTGCGAGGGTAGAAACCCCATTGACCCGTGCGATCTCCACACTCCTAGGTCACAAGGGCACTGTATCCTGGTCTGTTTCCCATGGTATATGACAGGCATCGTGCACCCTAGCCTCGGCTATAATCCCTGGCTCCTCAATTGGAACCCATCAGAGCAGCTTGAGATTGTGTAGCCAGGCAAAAAAATTAATGGTCTCATGTTTTGTCAACCCTCACGTGTCACTTGCAAGGGACATGCTGCAGTGCGGATGTGGATAGAGTTAAGGTTGAAACGTGCAGGGTGTACTTGAAGAAGAAGCGCAATCTGTGTGAAAATCAAAACTGAAACCACGGGAGGTCTTCTGTCTGGCTGTAGCCAGGATTATGAGGACAAGGGGGTCAGAGTTGACCTACAGTACTGTACTCAAGTGCAATGACAAGGACATGGAGATAATGAGGAGTACTTTACTGGGGAGCTGAGAAGAGGAGGTCAAAAACATAGAAGGATGAATGACATGGTTGTTGGAGCACTATTGAAAGCAATGGATGCTGAATGTCAATCTCTAATTATTGAAGATTGGGCCAAGTTGAAAACTAAGGGCCCATTTTCTTTATTGCTGTCTCTTCAGTATGGCTCAGTCTCAAAGTAATGACCTCACCCATTGTGGAAGCCCAATGAAAGACTTCCCTTAGGGACGAAATAACCCACATCTAATAATGACATTATCATATCAGAGCAGTTTCAGCCATGTGATGCTAACAACCCCTCCTGGCCACAGTGGTTTATTAATGATTAGCGGGTGCCTGGTTGTATTGATGAGATCAGCGAGAAGATCTGAACGAGAGAGGATCCAAAGAAAACCATGTAAAGCCCCCAAAGCCTCTGATGAGGTGGTGGTCCTCAAAACATGGCTGCCTACCAAGGGTTGTCCATCGCTGGTGGCCAGGAACCCACCACTGTGATGGGTCTTGATCGGACAGATGTGGTCTAGCAGCTCTGGCTGTGTGGAGCTGATTAAATTCTCACAAGCTTGTTATAGCTTTGATCTATCCAGCGCCCCTCTTTCTCTCTCTCTCTCTCAGCTTCTTTCCTCCCTCTGTCCAGCAGCAGCTATATCCTCATACTAACCAGCTTGCTCAACATCCACCATCAAACAACTTAAGTATCAGTCCCTTACACGACCACCCAGTTCTCTAAGCCATCCTCTTGCTTCTTTCTTGCAAATTTATTGCATAACTCTTTGCATTATTCATCCTTTTTTCTTCCTCTCTCCTATTTTTACAGTATTGGGCTGTTGTGACGGTCACGCCTGTGTGAATATAACTCCTATTTTATAGTAATGAGAGCAGCATGTGATGCTAACTTTAGCTCCTCCTGAAGACCAGATGTTGGCTGATAGGATCAAACACTAGCTATAGTCCTCTTATTGTCACATTGCTGGGAAAGCCAGGAGGGCTGAGTGGTCACATATATTCCCACACACCTTGTATTCCCCTTCAAAAACCAACATGGCAACCACAAATGTGGTACACGTGTGTGTGTGGATGGTTTAACATGTGTACACTAGTGCCTTGCAGGATGTAAACACAGGGAGGTATGCTGTTGAGTTTCAACTAGTCATGTTAAACTATTAATCAACATAAACTGCTGATTTACTAAGTCACGTAACTCACATGAAGACTGAGGAAAAATAATTTGCCCATAAAGTACTTTAACAGCCACAAAGCTAAAAGGTGTTCTTACACACAATATTTTGCACATTGACACTTTTTTTTTTAAATAAAAAGGACAGATAAAAGTAGCTATGATTCCACCACACCTGGACACAGTCTAAGAATGGCTCACGCCTTGAGTTTACAGCACATCACCCACCACTGCACCCCATTTTCAAAGTGGTTTCCTTCTTTTACAAGGCGTCTGCTCTTGGCGACAACACCACTGTGATCTATGAATGTCATCGGCGACAGTTAATAGATGAAATAGATACACCGTTAGGGCAGCAAAGGTCACATTAACATCATAGTGTTTTGTGGCTGTGCATTTTACAAGAGCAAAGCAGAGACTAGCGACGTGAGAAGTTCCACCTATGGAGTATGAGGTTTTTGGCCATGTTGTTTAAAGTTGACCCCTGCGCCTTGATGGACACCGAAGTGGCTGTTTTGGGTCGGGTGAATCACAGGTGGACCCATGGCATGCTAGTAAAGAGAGAGTTTAACGAGTGGGAAGGGCCTCACAGCACCAAAGTGGCCAGACATGAGAGACTGGAACTGGAAACAGCTGCATTTGATTTTTCCTCTCATTTGGCCCGTTTCTCAGTGTGACTTTTAAGGGGGAAACCAAAGTCACTAGAGCTCAAACATCAGAAACAGAGTTCTACACTGACTGAGCGGGGCGTGTGTGTATGTGTACCGTGTGTATGTGCGTGTGTGTATTTGTGTGAGCATACATAAATGGCGACTGTCTGCATGCAAGTGATGTTGAACTTTACTGAGTTGCCAATGTGATTTACTAACATCCCTCCTCATTATGCTTACCTCTGACCCTTAGCCCTCTTGAAGTTAGCTGACCTTGTTCAACTCTTTTACCCATGTTATATGTTGCTACATTAATGGGCCAGATCATTGATATCCTGGGAATCCAATGAAGTTGTTGCACAGTTAAATCCTCATGGAACGATAGTCAGTATGCCTTAGTTAAGTGGGAGTGCAGATATAAGCTGGAAGAATAAGAAAGCATTCATCAGCATCTATCTTGTGTCTGTGGGTAAAGTTTCATGGGAGAAAGCCAGAGTGTGCTGGAATTTAAATTTGTTTATGCGGGTGGACAAGAGAAAGCCATGAAAACGTGAGCAACAAAGGACTGTGTGCGCATGTGTGCGTGTTTGTGAATAAAACACTAAGCATATATTGAGCACAATGTTTGATAACAGAAAGGTCAGAAAGGCAATAAACAAGTTGAGACTGACAGAGCATGTAGTAGGAATGTGTGTTTGGAAGCTCAGCTTGTGGGTGGGAAGTTCAATCACTGCTCCATGTTAACTAAGAGTTTCAACTATAAATAAGTCACCACTACGCAACCCAAACCGCTTCTAATAAACCACTCTTCTTAACATTCCAGTCATTCTTTCTTGTTAAGAATTAATAAAGAATAAATTGAAACAATTCAGCAAGGGCTCTACACGCTTACACATATGTAAGAGTTTATGACCATAACTCCTCTGTGAGCAAACAGACACATAAATACACACGCACGCACGCATGCTCACACGCACACGCTCACACACACACACACACACACACACATTATTGCTTTTGGCAATATGCCCAAGCGTTCCACAGGGGCTCTGGTTTGTCATCCAGACTCATCTGGCCTCTATCAGTCCCTGGCCTGACAGTTTAATCTTTGTCATTCATTCTCTCAGATCAAAGAAACACACTGTGCAATTTAAACCTATTACACCCACACGTAAGTACACACGCACATGTATGTGTGCATGCACACACGTTACCAAAATCACTTTTAAACTGACTTAAACTACAGTCTTTTCTGGGCTGTAAAATATCCCTTTATGACAGGATCACTGTACCAGAGCGCATCATATCACCAGAGAGGAGAAATCTGTAATATGTAATACATTCACACAGATCACAAATGTGAACAAACAGATGACATGAGGATAATGGACCACCACAAACAAACCAAAATAAAAAACAATCCCCTTCTTTTTAATAGATTTGAACTTGACCTTTGGAGCTGAACTGTCACCTTGAACTTTCAACTTTGAACCATGCCGGCTGACACGGTCAGTTTCAAGGTCAGAAATGTAGGCATATAAACCTTGTTGGTGTTTCCCACAATGTCTGTTGATTGGAACAGCTCCTTTAAGAAATTCACCCAGTAACAACATGTCTATGGTACAAGCTCTGGGGTGCTAGTACTGTACTTCTGCTTTGTACACATGTTTCTAAGAGAGAGTACAGTACTAAAACCCTGGAGCATGTAACTGTATATTCCTAAATAGTGTCTTCTCCTAATGTGGAGTTGCCTAAATCTTAGAATTATGCTGGTTTCGTCTAGCTCTGTATGACTCTTTCTTATAAATTTCCACGGGACAATTACACTTTGATATTTGTTCTTACTGAAGCAAACAATCATCAACCCAAAACAATCATAGCATTGGTGTTCTTCAGAGGATAGCACTGTTTGACATCCTACTCAAGCCTTTGTGTAACCAATCTACATGGTCTATAACAGATTGCCGGGCATTTTAATTGCTATTGGAATAAAGTTTATCTTTCTAAATTCAGTATGTTACATTGGAAATAGAATGATAAAATAAACAATATAATGCCTCATCATTTAGGTCTATGATGCCCACCCTGGACAGTCACATAAGGAAACAACTTAATCCTCGCAAGGACTCAAGGTCCAACAGAAGACAGGAGGGGAGAGAGAGAGATGGAGAAGTGAGGAGTGACACCATGTTCTCGAAACACGCATGTATGAGCAGCCTGGACAAACATTGAGGATTATAGGGGCAAGGGGGGGTTCCTCTTCGTCTGACCCTAACTCCCTAACCCCAGCCACCATTAAGCCTAGTAAATGAGAGAAAGAGGAGCAATTAGAGAGCCGGTCACGGGGCAGGTAGGAGATCCCTGTGACCTCTCCTGGCTGGTATTTGACCCCTCACAGCTGGGGGCCATGATGGATACACATTCAGAACACTGAGAGAATGCATCACAGGGAAGGTTCCAGGACGAATAAAAGGACATTTTTCTCTCTGCACTGAGAATGTAACAAGTGTTGGGAACAGCCGTGTGGATTCTGTGGTTGTACTTCCCTGATGCTTTCACATATTGTAAACAAGGACTTTATTGGTTGCGGGCCTGGCACGCCGTGACTTTTTCATAGTTAATTACCCATAATTACAATTGAGACATTTAAGATGTCCATGTGTTTTACATTTTGAAGCTAAAATGAGCAACAAGACATGCACGGCGCTCACATCGCACTTTCCCATTCTGTTGTAAATCTTGAGCAAAATAAAACCATTGCAAACCTGAGAAATAAAGCCAAGAATTGAGAAGCAGCTCACGAACAATACAGATTTCCAAAATCAATCAAACACGGTATGAATCACGTCATGAGGATCCTCCTCTGATCCCTGCTGCTGAACTTTCCCTAACAGCCCTCTGGTTCTGTGGCAAGAGAAACTCCACAGCTGGATTCATTATACCAATGAAGTGAAGAAGCATTTTATATATGTGCCAATTTCATGTACTTTGACTCTCCCTCTCTCTCTCTCTCTCTCTCTCTCTCTCACACAGACACACACACACACACGTTGCAACCTGTGAAAAGATCTGAATCTCATTTCCATCCATCCTGGTAAGCCAAGCTAATGCACCGTCAGAGAGCCGGCCGACTCTAAATCGGTCGTTAACAATGACACGAGCAGTCAGAAACTACATCTGTAGCTACATCAGCTAACAGTTAATCCCTCATAAACAGGATTAACACAATCTCCCATAAAGCTATTCGTGGAACATGCTGCACAACTGGAGTGAGACCAAAGCAGAAACAATGAGATGTTTGAAGATGAAGAAACGCCTCTGGGGTTTTATTGGATGGAGGCCGGCCCAACTCTAGCTGGTGTTAAAAGCAGAGATCAGGGGAACGGGAAAGATGAAGATAAAGATTGAGGAGAGATAAAAAAAAAAAAAAACGACAAATATACAACAGAAGGGGGAGAAATAAACGCAACTAGCGATGGAAGTGGGGGTGTCTGTGGAATAGGGATGTACGTAACCTATTACATACAGTATTAACAGTGGATATTATTTTGAGCAGATTTTTATAATCATAGTTCACACACAGACAAAGACTTAAATGATACATTTTGAGGCAAGGTAGACAGGGAATATATTGGGATTGAAACATAGGACATAATTATGTAATAAAGACACGATTGGTTGCTTGGCAAGTTAAATAGTCTCAATTGCCAGAAATGGCTGCCTGTGTACCATGGTTTTATTTACTAAATCCACACCACATTAAGTTTTCAGTCCGTACAAAAAGAACACATTAACAACGTAGGCCCATGTGTCATTCCACAGTGATTCAGGTTTTGTTCTCCTCTCTGAATAGCAGTCAAGCTGTCCTGTAAATAATTTGTATGGCATTAAAGGCATTTATGGAAACCAGTCCAATTTTGTGCGTCTATTCCAATTTTCAGAGTCCCTTGTATTCATGCTGAGCCATAAAACTGAGGAGACATGGTGTTTATATGGGCTCAGTGTGTCTGTAACAGGAAGGGGGGGATACATCAACAAGTTCAGCCAAAGACCATTCATTTCCTGACATATACGTGGTTGAAAGAGAAATTGAACATAAGCACTTTGATATGTCAACACTATGAAGACCATGTGTATATTATTCAGTATTAATGTCTTGGGTTATAATGAAGATTCAGAGAATAACCCACCCAGTCAGACAGCCATATGGTGCAGAGAGGAGTTGTTCTTGCCCAAGTCAGTCACATGAAGCGCCACTGTCATTCTCCCTCATACCTCAAAGCCGTCTGGTTTTTGTGTGACAATGCGCTGTCAAGCTGTAAGACCTGCTCTGAAGACTATTTTTGTCCTCTTCTCAAGTTTCTTCCAACTGGACTTCAAAGAGACCTGTAATGTGGAATTACTGTGTCTGAAAAACAGAAGAAGTAGATCACCTAATTCCCTTGCCCTATTATGAGGCCCTGGTTAGTGAGCAGGGACCTGGTATAGCTGGTATGCGCTGTGCGGCTGGTTCACATTAACCACGTTCACAAGCCCCTGCAAATCTGGCTTCCCCTCCTTACAAACTCTACTCTACTCTCACTCTACTCCTGGTGGATGAGTCTGGGACAGTCAGTATGCCGCCAGTTTGAAAAAAAAAAAAAGCCCCGTCTCATCCAGGGCAGTCTTGGTTTAGCGCTGTTGCAATGCAGCTTCCACAGTTGGGAGCTCTGGATAAATAGAACGCGCTATCGTCTCCTGCGCAAATGGCTAAAAAGAGGCGGACATGGTCTCAATCCTCTCTGACTGTCCATATCTGCTTTCCACGAGAATCTTACATACAGTTTGGTTGACATTTTGATATTACGAAATTATTCCGTGTGGAGTTTTCATTCTTGGATTAACCACAATAACCCATAATGATAAGTCGGTTATTGATACCTGCGAGGCTGCAATTGGGGCAAAGAATCCATTTCTGTGAGAGGCACGATACATAGGTACTTAAGGATGCTCTAAACTTCAAGGAGATTTTTTTTTTTAACATTAGCATTTTTCGTGGGAGGACTCATGGATTCGTTACGACGCGCGTCTTCGGCGCATTGCGCAATTGCCGCTCGTAGAGGAATGTGTTCATCGTTAGAAGAACGCACACAATGTTGAGACTCGTTTCTTTTGGGAGACGTATTGCGTTCTGTGTATGTTGTAAACAAAGCAGACCTACGGAAGAGACTATCTAGTATGCCCGTTAGTGGTCGATTTGAGATGCTGGCGATTATCTGTGGGTTGTTTTTAGCGCTTACGCGCAGCGGAGCAGGTGAGTGCATCATCTGCTGTTTCACTGCCTGAATTTCATGAACGTAGCTAAACTTGTGTTTTCCTATTTCATGCTGTGGTGAGGCTATGTTGTTGACTGTGCTTAGACCTACTATAGTCACCTATGTAGTTTGGGTTAGGAACCTATCTAATTATTTAGTTGTGTATTTCATCTGTCTTTGTTAGCTTTACAGTTAATAGATAGCAATGGTCAAACCTGTTGCTCATTCATTTGATAGGACTATACCGATCTGAGTTTCTGTTATACGTTGCTATTTGATGCAACCTGAGAGTCTTTATGCTCTCCCATGGGGAAAAGGCAGGATCCTGTGTCACATCTTAGCAGCGATGCCACAATGGTCAGAGCAATTAAAAATTCATGTGACAACACTGATGAGGACCTTGCTTTTGTCCATGATGCCAATCCTGGAAAATGCCTATTCGTTCTTCAAAGTCTATCTATCATCAGATATAACAGCACTGACGAAGCTGTCCTGATCTCCGCAACCACTCTTCTTACTTAATTAAGTTCCTCTGCAATACCATAGTTCTTTCACTGACTCTCCATGCACCTCTGCCTCAGCCTCCAGGTGTGTGGACCGTGCCTGTAGTCCACCCATAGGAAACCTGGCCAGTGGCAGGACCCTCATAACCCTCTCAAGCTGCTGTGGGAATGACTCCAACCACCAAGGCCCAAGCCCCTGTACTCCTGCAACCCAGCACCACTGCCTCAAGGACACCCACCCACCTGCACACATGGCTGATGACCCATTCACGCACCCGGACACCTGGTGGGCATCAGGGGCAGGTACCACTGGGCAGAAGCAGGAGGATGAGATCCGTTTGGATCTAGAAACCCAGTTCTGTCTGTCCCACTTGGTTCTGCTATTCCACTCACCCCGGCCCGGTGCCATGGTCATTGAACGGTCAATGGACTTCGGACAGACCTGGGAAACACTCAAACTGTTTGCTCACAACTGTAGCCTGGAGTTTGGCTTTGCCGACGATGTCAGTCAGCCAGGCTCGCTGTGTACATCCCGTTATTCTACCGCTACGCCCTGCAGTGGTGGGGAGGTAAGGCAATTCGTACAAGGTCTAATATACGTCTGACTGCTCAGTAAGGTCACATATTTCCAGACATGCAGTACTCCGTTCAGTATCAATCAATGGTGTTTCTCTTCACAGGTGATATTGCGGACACTTGGTCCAAACAGTGTTAAAGTACTGGACCCCTACAGCCCAGAGATCATTGCCCGTCTGACTCTAACTAACCTCCGCATCAGACTCCTCAAGGCTCAGACCTGCCCGACAACTCCAAGCACCCCTGTGGAAGGGACGAGGCCCCTACTCTCAACTCTGACACCTGAATCCACTGCAGAAAGCCCAACCTCAGCACATTATGCCATTTACACTTTACTGGCTAGAGGGACTTGTCTGTGCCATGGCCATGCCGAGTCCTGTGTACCATACAACGGCAGCGAAGACACACCGCACGACAGCAACTTGGTGAGTAAGCTCATCCTTCCCGTGTGTGTAGATGCGTATCAGAGAACGAAATTAAGAGGAAAAACAGTGAGAAATACAGTAGGTGAATGTGTTTGTGCGCATGTCTGTCTGTCAGTCGCTCCGTTTCCCACGTTACAGAGTTGTAGAACAAAGGCGTCTCGACATTTGGTCCGGAAGCGAAACGTATGGAAGACCGATGACTTTGACTCCCCTGTCAGAGGATTTTAAATAGCCTGTTCTGCTTTTTATAGCAGCTGTCTGGATATGCGTTTATTGCAGCCTCTCTACAGGTTTGAGTGCGTCTGTAACTGAATTTACTGAGCAGCCGTGGATGTGTCTTGCAGGTGCCTGGTAGGTGTGTGTGTGCTCACCACACAGGAGGACAACACTGTGAGAGGTGTGCCCCGCTCTACAATGACCGTCCCTGGAGGCCTGCCAACGGTAGCAGCGGGGAGCCAAACCCGTGCAAGAGTAAGTGTCATACTGCCAAAAACAGGATCACAAACTTTTGGGTCAGTAGCTCTCGGCCATGATGACAAATGCAGCCGGAGAAGAAGGCTAATTGTGGAGGGAGAATTAGAGCAGAAGCACTGGACACTGTGACTGAAGTGCAGATATTATATGAAGGATTAACAGTGTTGCGCGTTTCAAAGTTTCCAGATGAACAATGGCTTTTAATCTTATTACAATGTTTCAATGTAAATTGTGTTGTGCATAGAGATTAAGAATAATTCTGATTACCAAACAACTGCAACTACATAAACTGTTCAAAAAACTTCCAAAGAGACTAGTAGGATTATTTGTGATTAGGTTTAATTTAACCTCTCTCCCGCCCCCCTCTCTCTCTCTGTCTTACTTGCACATCCTCTCTCTGACTCTGTCCGTCTCACCTGTCTGTCCTGATATCTCCTGCCTCTCTGCTGTCATGTTCCTCTGTCTCCTCAGAGTGTGAGTGCCACGGTCATGCAGACAGCTGCTACTTCTCCCAGCGGGCGTGGCTGTCCTCTGGTGGTACCAGCGGGGGTGTGTGTAACAACTGCCGTCACAACACGGTCGGGCGCAGGTGCCAGCGCTGTCGTCATGGCTACCACCGCCACCCATCCCTGCCCCTGAACTCTCCCCACGCCTGCACACGTAAGAGACCAGGGACAGGAAGGAAGGGGTTGACATCATCGATGACGTCATTGATGCATTTTTTACTTAAAGAAATTGAATGAAAGTATGATAAATCTTGCCATTGCTCCTTGACTACCTTGAAGTAGCACTAGCTGTTTTAACCTTTGACCTTTTTTTTTTCTTGGTGGAATTTATTTAACCGAAAAATACACTTGAATGTAATGAAGGGAAAACAGATAATGTGTGTGGGAACAGCATGACTATTTCCAGCAGCTACACTCAAAGGTCTCAACATCTGGCATCTCCCTCTGCTGGTATATAAGTGTAACAGCATGACATATCCAGAGAGGGAAAGTACACGCTTGAGGAAAATCAACCAGTGTGATTATTCTTCACTGCAAGACAAAATGGTTTGGAGATGTTTAAGCAGCAAACAGATAAGTATATCCGTGCCTCTCTTTCTCAGGATGCTGGTGTGACCCACAGGGCTCATTGCCTGCCCATTCTGGAGAAGAGGGACCCTGGTGCCACCCCAGGAGCGGTCAGTGCCACTGTAAACCTGGTGTAGGGGGCATAAGCTGCAGTCACTGCCTGCCTGGGTACTGGGGCTTCGGAGAGCAGGGGTGCAAACCCTGTGCCTGCCCGCAGAGCTGTGATCCAGCCACTGGCCAGTGCCTTGACAGGTTGGCAGTATGCTTTTGTTTGCTAAAATGCCTTGGTTAATACTGAGAAAGCTTCAGTAGTCTTATTATGGAATATCAATAATGATGAACCTTGATCAGATGTATCTTTTTCCATTTTGGCAGCTATTCAAATAACCAGGTTTTCAATGTGCCCATTGGTGGGAAGATTCCTGATTTGGATCATATGTTCGCCAATGAAGGTGAGGTAGCATGGTCAAAGGAGCTTGCTGTCTCTACCCTACATTACACAGGTGAGTGTGTGTATAAACGTAGACTTAAGACTGTTTTGCATAAAGTGTGATGTCCATAGGACTTCATAGAGATTTACTATGGCACCGAAGTGGATCAGTGCATATCCTGATGCCTGTACACAGGAAAGTGCAGCTGTAAGGAGAGAAAGCTGAGAAGTGTGTCTGACCTCTGTAAGACAAAACACGACTATGGTAAGAATTACCATGTTGAATTTACAGATATCTGGAAATATGTTTGAAAATACCTTCTCAGTCATACTAATCCTGGATTGTACTGTCCGTTGCCCGTGGCAGTGATCAAGGCCAGTGTACTGTCTGCTCATGACAAGGGCAGCCATGCAGAAGTGCAGGTTAAAGTTCGCAAGGTCCTGCGATCGGGACGGGTGGCGCTATCCCTGGGGACCATCAGCATCTACCCTCTGTCCTGGACTAGCCGCGGCTGCACCTGTCCCATCCTCAACCCAGGTAGGACAACGTCCAACACGTGACAAAAAAATAGGAATTAGTCATATGATCTGTGTTAAGCATGTGGTCCAGTAATAAAGTTCTGTGTTGTCCAAGATAACAGGGACACATATCAGGCATGGCTGAACATGACTCTAAAGGTTCTCCTGTAGTGACTACTAATAGTAATAGATGCTCTTAATGGATCAGGTGAGCAACTGATACCAAGAAACGAAAGCAAATTCAACCTAGGATCTTAGGGATATAGCTTAGATCAGATCAATTCAGCGTGATATAGTACCTTCTCTCTTCTTCTCTAGGCATGGATTACCTGCTGGCAGGCCCAGAGGAGGCTGGGACGGGGCGTTTACTAGTCACCATGCAGAGTGTGGTGGTCCTCTGGACACCCAGACTGGGGGCACACATATCACAGGGGCTACGGCATGGCTGTCCATGAACCTCACAATCCCAGAAAGAATGGTGGGTCATACAAAGAGGATTTGACAAGGATGGACACAGCGGGTCAGTGGACAATTCAGCAAAAAGGCTGGAAACCAGTGGAAAACAGCACTGGTTACTGTTATGTGACCATTCTATCTGACCAAAGTGAAAATAACCCAAGAATCAAACTTGAGCTCCAGGCTATTAAACTGAAGAGAGGTATTCCAGACTTGTGGATGTAAAAACAAAGAACAAAAAATGACCGAAATGAATGTTTTGGGTGGTCAGGTTTGAGACTCTCTGCCAGTAAGTGTGATCTGTGACATTACAAACCTTTGAATGTAGGCACTGTAGCCTTTTCACACAAGATTAAGCTGTTCTCCTAACTAATATATCATTATTGTTGATATACCAAGACATGTGAAGGCTCTATAAAATATGATGTGGATCTATCTTAATACACAGCCCAGTATCCATTTGCGACTTGTGACTGGCTCATGGTTTACCTCACCCTGAAAACATTCTTAGCGATATCAGTTAATTGCTTATTATTAAGCTAATATTAGAAACCTAAACTAATATTAAAACTAATATTAGACATACAGCACAAGCAGAAAAAGAGAATGCTAATAGATTTGGTTCATTGTTGGTTTTAATCTGGACAGTTTCAAGGGATAAACGAGAAGTCCATTAAGGCTTGAATGACATACATTTCAAATGATGACCCAAGCATCCTAATTCAGAGTAGAGCCTTCTGAGTGGAGGTTCTGGGGGGAGAAACGTTTAGACGATGAAAACATTGTTACATTGATAGTTATACTATGCTCCTGCCTAGACCACCTGCAGAGTCTTGGAAGGAAACCTTCTAGAAAGCCACATTGTTCATATAGCACCAGGTGTAATTGGCCACTAGGCCCTGAAGTTCTTGTGAGTTGTTTCAATACACAGTTTAAAGCATAGGAGGGGTGGGTAAGTTCCCATGCAAAATCACATTTGTGTTAATATCAAAGCAATTAGTCTTTGCTCATTTGGGGTGAATTATCTGTTATTTTTTATTTTAACATAAAGATGTGGGCATGATTTTCTATGGTCTATTATGGAAAGATAACATTGAAAAAAACAAAAACATTATCCTAGGTTTTAAGGTTTACTGTGTTTTGGTCGGTAAAGCAGGAAAAACAATTAACTGCAATGAGTGAAAAGCCTAGAGTCTACATTTAAGCTTTCTTAATTCAGCATTGCAAAAGCAAGCCTTTTTTCAAATTGAAAATCTAGTGCTAAATGCTTTAAAATCTGTCAAGCGTCAGTGTTAGGCTAGGTCCAGTGATCATTAGGTAGCAGTCTGGCAGTAACAGGAGGATAGACACCTGTGGTGTAGCGTTGGCACACAATGGAACAGAAACACCTCATCTGATTTAAAGCATGACAACAAACAGAACTCTTATTAGATATAAATCTTTCAGCCAATGTGTGCACAGCAAATGTCCCATTGTCAGTAAAACTTAGTATTGCAGGATTGTCTGTGCTCAGCAGACAAAGCGGCTTATATCTAAGAAAACGACCCCCACCTCTCTCAGGCTATACAGTCCTCACCCCATGGCCATTGTGAGTATTGCCCGATTGCCTGTGAGTGACAACTATGCCATTCTGGGCACCTTGTTTAAACCAAACATGTCTGGTTAACTGGAGGAGACAGAGAGAAGGAAGTACGGTGAGGTATGAGTGGCCGGTCTTAGCTGACAGTCTGCCCGTCTGTAGGTGAAGTAAGTGAACTGTCAGATGAGGAGGCAGATTCGGATGTTGAAGGGGCAGGGGTAGAGTCACTGTTGGTGGCCGAAGAAGAGTCCTCGGCTGGAGCAGCAGAGGGAGCCGTGGTGCCAGATTCTCCCTGGGGGGAGCTTTCATTATCTTCTTCCTGGGGGTAGAGCTCAGGGTACCTCTGCATGCACTCCTGCATGTTGCGGAAGTTGTCAATGCACTCTGAGCCCTTCACCTCTTCCTTACTATAGTGGAAACATGAGAAGGCTTCCTTAAACTGGGCCCCACAGGGGCCGCTGGCCATGCCCCCCAAGCACGGGCAATTCCAGTTGATCTCTCCATTTGGCAGGATCAGGCCTAGAGGAGCAAGAAACCAGACATTAGCAAATTCTTCTGTATACAAGTATAAGCTAAAGAACTTTCAGTGAAAGGGTTCTGCTGTTTTGAAATGTCCAAATCACTAACCTTGCTCTTCATAGGGATCGTCGGGATCATCTGCAATTAACTCAGCATTGCTGGGTGTCTCATGGTCCTCCTTAGTTACAAAGATGATGCGATCTTTACCTTTGGGGCAAAAAGAGGATTGGCAAATAACAAAAGAAAACCTTATGTTAGATACATATGGTAGGGGAATCTGGTGGCAATATTTGCTCCTCATATCACTACAACCATAACATTAAGAATACTTGGTAGCATAAGGACCTGAAGAAAACGTCAAATGAAACCGCTGAATCACAGTGTGGGGCCCACTATGCTACGCAAGCAGTTCAGATTAACTATGAACTGGTTTGGATTGAACTGCTTTGCCATTGGCAGCTCTCCAAGTCTCCTCGAATGCTAACTAGCCAGTTAGCTAACAAACTAACCAACATACAGTACAAATTGTTAAAGAGGTCATCATAGGATGATGATTATAGTCATGCATCTGCTCTTGCCGAAGCTAATTAGATGTAAATAAAGCTTATCTCAGCCACTGCTGAGATAAGAAGGTGGTTTCAGACTGCCAGCCTGCCTGCTAGTTAACTAATGTAAGGCTACTAGTAGTAGCTTAGCATGCTGGCTTCCTCAATGACATTGCTAAGGCTTGGACTGAAATGAATGAACCAGGCGAAAACATGCGCTTACCTTCTTCCCTGCAGTACGACATGCCTGCCGATTTCAAGTTAGTCGAGCCTCCTCCTCTGTCGTAAGTGACGATTGCTTTCGAGGAACTGATTCAGTAGATAGTAGTAGCGTTTCATTCGATCACCACCCGGTTTCTGACAACTGTCACCGGGAATGTTCCCCCTCTGACCTGTGAATCCCTCGGCATCAGGGCGCACACTACTGACGTCAGCAGAGCTTCAAGGCCGCGATTAATACATAAGATCAGACCAAGCCACCTATTGAGCCTGTATATTGGACTTGTCCTAGACAACGTTATATTATAATATAATTATACAATATATTACAATATTATAAACTATATTTATACATCATATTAAATATGATATCCATTTCTAACAGAGGAGGGAGGTAATAAGTTCCATCCAGAGGGACTTACTGCATTCTCTATCATTTCACAATTGGCCTAAAAATGAGTGACTGACACAGAAGCAAAGATGTTGCTCAAAAACAAATTGCTAGTTGTCTTCAGGGAATATGCATAGCCAGAACAAAGCAGACCATGTATAGAATATGAATAAAGACACAATGTCCAAATATGTTGGAAAAAAACTTGTTTTTCTTTTCTTTCTTTTTTTAATAACACAATTATGTTCGATACATAAAGTAAAAACCAAAAATGAAACCCCTTTTCATCCCTACCAAACCCACCCTCATCCAACCATGTCTCGGCAGTTTTGTGCAGTGACTTAGTCTGGGAATAAAAGAGCATGACGACACAGACAAACATCCCTTTTGGGCCCAGAGACAGAGGACAAACATTGTGCCCTTGATAAGACCAGTGTGAATATAGACACAGTCCATTATTTAAAACATCAAAATAAAAGGTAAATGAAAACTGTCAAGAGCCTGTGTGGAGATTTCCTAAAGTCATAGCAGGAACACTTTACAAGTATATTTTAGCTATACTTTCCACATCCTAGCATATGGCCCCATAAAACCTCAGGCACGGCCTCTGTTGACCTGAAATGAACACGACATGGCTTTCTTTGAATTCTCCCAAAATGTCCAAGCACAGTGCTCTAGGTTGTGAATGAGCACTAACTAATTC
This sequence comes from Polymixia japonica, assembly GCA_900302305.1. NCBI lineage: Eukaryota > Metazoa > Chordata > Actinopteri > Polymixiiformes > Polymixiidae > Polymixia > Polymixia japonica. The sequence goes on from OMKK01089529.1 coordinate 47,881, forward strand.
ACATGGTGTCACTGTCTCAGTGTTCCTTTAACAAGCTGCAGTGAACAATGCCTGAGGATAGTCAGTGACAGAACCTCACACATTTGTGCTTTTAGGCATTCTTCAGCAGAATAAGACAGTCAGTGGGGACTTAGGCAGCCAGAAGAGAGATGGGTGTTAACTATTGAAAATCGGACAGAGTACACGCAATACTATGCTGAACCCTGGGACAAAGTGTCAACCTGTCTTCTCCAGTTAGACCTTTGCCTGCATTCATACCCTAGAAGGGTACTATGGAGAACAAAGTTGGCAGAGCAAAAGGACATCCCAGTAGCAAATGTATCAATTGTGCGCATAACATCAAATGCGAAAAATAAAACAAAATTATTTGTAGAGAGTGGATGCTGTGTGTCTGGTATGTGTGAGAAGACGGGCATTTTCTAGAAGAGCAGCGCTCCCATGCTGCCCACTTCGCTCTGCTCCTTGACAAAGATCTCAAAGTACTGGTAGATGATGGTCACAGCCAAGAGGATTCCTGTACCGGAACCGATGGCACCCAGGAAGTCAGCCATGACTGACAGCCCTCCTATACACAAGCCACCGAAGGCAGCAGCTGTGGGGATGTACCTGGAAAAAGAGGGGGAAACGTTACATATGTTGGCAGAACACTTGATATATGCCATGACTAGCAAACCTAAAGAGTTTATATCCAAACTTGGTTTGTACCTGTTTAGTTCATGCACCATAGATGTCTCTCTGTGTCCCCTCATAACCATCTGCTGCTCCTTCAGCTGCTTTGCCACCTGAGAGACACACACACACACACACACACACGCGCACACACACAGGAATGTGGATTACTCAAGTGGCATTTACCATCCTATATAAAAGCATGGACTCTAAAACAAGCAAGTCATACTTGCTTGCACACGCATGCAGGGTGACTTACATCTTTGGCTGAGGATCCCGACACCTCAATCCAGGTTTTGGAGAAGAAGGCACAGGAACCCAGCATGAAGACAATGTAGATAATGGCATGAACTGGGTCGTCCAGAACAGAACCAAATGACTCCGGAGGAGAAAGGTAGTAGCAGAGTCCACCTACTGGGTAGGCACGAGCTGGTCCACCACTAGAGGTGTCCTAAACACAGAAACACAGAAAAAGTGTTGTTGAGCTAGAAGTGGCTCAGGTCTGTGCATGCCCACAGCTTACTAATGCATAAGTCACTCAAAACGTGACTGTATCCCCTTGGAAACTTCACAGAAACACTCCTTATCATATCGTAAAGAAAATTAATCCTGTTTGTTCTTGACTTGTTCTGTAAATGCATAGAGGTGGGCTCTCGCTCTTTAAGCGCATAGTCTCGAGACTGGATGTGTTGGTGAGAAAGTGATGTTGCAGTGCCCAACAGCCCCTTCAGGAGATGTACTTACAGACCAGGTTCCCAGGAGGTTGACCAGGAAGTTGCCGCTGAAGCGTGTAGAAAGCATCTGGGAGATGACGTACAGGTTGGAGACCAGGGCAGACTGCAGGATGATGGGGATGTTGGAGGTGTAGAACAGCTTGATGGGGTAGGTGTTATACTGACCGCGGTATCGTGCAGACTTGATGGGCAGGTCCACCCTGAAGCCCTGGAGCGGTAACAAAATGCAGGGTTGTCTTCTGGTCAGACTTTGCTTGCAACTTCAAGAAAGTCATGCTAAATAAACCCATCAGCAAGCTGACATTTGTTTCATATCTTGCAACCAACATGCTTTGTAAACCTTCATAGCATCAAAGGCCTTTACTGCATTTAAAGATGTCATGATAGCTTATGTATCCAGATGTTGTCGTTGGCTAACCTGGAAGTATATGACCACAGCGAACACGAAGACGGTGGCAATGAGGTTCATGAGGTTGGGCAGGTTCTGCCTGTAGAAGGCCTCTCGCAGGGCGCGCACCTTGTCTGTGCGGGTGGCCAACAGGTGGAAGAGAGCGATGATGGCTCCCTCAAACTCAGTACCTAGAAATAAATTAATTAATTAATCTCACTGGGAGACTGGAGTTCAAAGAGCAACTATTCATTTTCTTCTCCTCGGTGCTCAGCTTCATAAATGACTTCCTGCAGGCCACTGTCCATACCTCTGCCAGTGTTGACAGTAGTGGGGCTGAAGGCCTTCCAGACAATGGTCTCACAGATGTTGGTGGCAATAAAGAGGGAGATGCCAGAACCCAGACCATAGCCCTTCTGGAGCAGCTCATCCAGCAGTAAGACGATCAGACCTGCCACAAACAGCTAGAGAGACATGTAAGAGGTTAGCATCGAGCCTAGCCAGGCAGTCCCTATCAATACATATTCAACACAGTCACCGATTATTAAAAAACGACATTAGGGCAGTTGCAATAAACTGCCACACATGCTAAATGTCTGACTTAAAATAAGAGTGCAGCGGTGGGAGTGTTTATTAACCTGGATGATGATGAGCAAGCAAATTCCAGCACCCATCTCTGAAGGGTCTCCGTACATGCCGGTCATAACATATACAATGGCCTGTCCAATGGTGATGATCATTCCAAACACTGTAAGGGGGAAAATGAGGATTTGAAATTGGTTTCCTTGCAGAGAAAACACCTGCAAAAATTGATGTTACTGCAAACTGAGTAACACTATGAGAAAGCAAGCTTCAAATTAACAAGAAAGCTTCAAGGATTTAAAAGTATGTGGGGAGTGCTAAAAATAGTGACTGTAACAGGTAGGGGACCTACATTTCTGGGCTCCATTGAAGAGGGCTCTGTCTTTGGGGGTGTCTCCCACCTCAATGATCTTAGCTCCAGCCAGCAGCTGCATGATGAGGCCTGAGGTGACAATAGGCGAGATACCCAGCTCCATCAGAGTACCTGGAGAAGGTAGTAAATAGCATTAGTATTTGGCAATCACTGCAGTGAATATATACTGTGGTCGTAACAATGCATCCAGGCCAAGCACTGTTATCACTTTTGATAAGTAAAAACCACATCAGAGCTAAGGCGTGATAACAACATGGTAATTAGATTCCATCTCCTTGCTAGAGCTGTGCTTCAAACTGAAAAAGAATCTTGTAGCTAGGACTGACAGACAATACCCTAGAAGGCAGCTTATTAGGAGTTTGTTAGTCAATCACCTCTGTTGGAAGCCAGAATTACTCTCATCCAGTAGAAGGGATCTGCTGAATCTGACGACATGATGCCAAACAGTGGAATCTGAATTAACAAGAAACAAGACATTGTGTAATGAATCAACCATTGTTTTTGCTACATTAAATACAGCCAAAAGTAATCAATGTTGTCATTGAGCTTTCACATCAATAAATACTAACCTGGCAGCACACCAGAAAGATGAAGAGTGTGATGGCAGTCCATAGTACTTTTTCTCTAAACTGAATCTGTAATTATCAATAAGGGAAATGGTAAGATTTAATTGTCTTTGAGATTTGCATGCATTGTACATAAATATAAAGGAGCTTTAGTATACATTCAAATGGCCTAAATGTAGCCTACCTTTCTTTCTGGTTTCTGAATCTCAGGCAGGACCGCACAGAACGGCTTGATGACCTCCAAAAATTTAACTGTAGAAAGAGGGTTAAGTGTTCAATAAGGCCAAAATAACATTGAATGAAAACATCAGTAGCCCTGGCAAAAGTTGAAGACCAGTAAGAAATAGTTGAAATGTCTTTGGTCCTCTTCAACCAATTTTGCCCATTTGCTACGTCATCATATACTACCCAACTAAACATCTGCCAGCACAGCTAGACAACAGCTAGACATAGCAGTCTAGGTTACTAGGCTAATGTAGTAGCAAGCAGAATATCTAGCAATTCGCTTAGTGGATTTAAAAATAATCTTTTCATTATGAATATCTAATGTTAGAAGGTGGACAAGAGTCCCCCATTTGTGATGATAATTAGACTGATTGAAATCATTGTGCTCTTGTATCGCCTTGGTGCTGATCAGCTCAATCAATCACTGAAATTGACTTTGACAGTGAGTGATTTAACTTATGCCTTTTAAATTTCCTTTTCCAAACAGGTGGGCTAGTTAGTGTGCACTTGCATTACAAAACTTAACAAACGCTTGGAATAAAATCGCAGTAGAAACGAATGTTCAATCTTCCTAAATGAAGATATCCCCAGTTATTAACCTTTAGCTAACTAGCGTTAGCTAACGTGTTGCTAACTGAAAGTAATCGACAAATGAACAGAATAAGTGGTCACCTAGCAGGTACTGGTGAACTGAAGTGTGAAACCCATTAGACCGAGTACATAAGAAACACGTTAGTTAGTCTCTTAGCAGACGAAGTGAACCTCGCCAGTTAACGTTAGCTAGCAACTTAGCATTAGCAGCAAGCTATAACTTGCTAGCTACATATGGTTAGCTCACAGCCTAATGATATCTAAATGTCAATTATTGTCCGAACAGCATGCATTTACATAGCTCATAATGCATGCATACAAGTTAAGAAGACTACTTACTTCCCATGATGTCCTTTGGCCGGTTCCTGTTATGTTACTGGTGCCACTTTGAATGCTCAGCACAGTTAGTGCGCCTCCATCCAGCCGCTCCGCACTGAAAAGACAGATCTGTAAAAGACACGTCACCAGTGGAGCTGCTGCTACACGTCAGTCCTCCCAGTCCACACTAGTTACTATAGTCACATTATGGAAATGGGGAAAAACAAGCCAAACATTATATTGAAACTTTACATGGTCTGAAAAACAATAAAGCAAATCAAAATTCTACCTCATTGCTCTTTTGCACCTGTCATATTGTCATTTGCACATTCTTGTTTGCACTAACATCATCCTTGCACATATTTGTTTTTAGTAAAATTTTTACCTGACTTACCTTTTTATTTTTATATTTTTATTTCTTTTCCCCTTTTTACTACTTTTTTATCTATTTATTTTATTTATTTTTTGTATTTTAAATTTTGCACATATTGTTTTTAGTTAATTTTTTACCTGACTTACCTTTTTATTTTTATATTTTTATTTCTTTCCCCTTTTTACTACTATTTTATCTATTTATTTTATTTTGTCACTGTATGCCTTCTATGCCTGCTCTCCGTGCCTCCTGTAATTACCCCCCCGGGGATAAATAAAGTTCTTTGAATCTTTGAATCTTTGAAAATATAGATTATTGTAAAGCCTTAAATATGTTTCTTGAAATTCATACATAGGGGTACATACCCCTGTGTGTATAGTATAGTATTCTTTTTTTAAATATGCGTTAATAATAATAATAAAGTGCGGACTAGTTCCCATGACAACGCCGCATGTCCCACATCTTGTACATGATCATTCATTGATTATTTATCACTGATAATATCATTACATTTCGATTCATTATCATTGATAATGATATTAATACTATCATTCAAGTTTTATATTTAAAGTATTGTTTAAGTCCCGTCAATTCGGAAAATGCATGATATGCCTAATGTTTCTAAAGAGAGTTTCAAAGTTTATGTTGTGTGATGGAGAACATAAACTTTAAATCGTCAGTATGTGTATCAACGGCTTTGAAATATCTAATAAATAAGATATCAGGGTACTCCGAAGATATCTACTTCAAAGTTTAATAAAATATGCATTCATTAACAATCTTTTAAAAAGATTCTCTCTCTCTCTCTCTCTCTCTCTCTCTCTCTCTCTCTCTGCGGTGGTTTTGTCCCAGGACCAGCATGACTGCATCTCTTAGTCGCTATAGTTCCTCTTTGACTGGGTCTCACTATACCTCCAACAAATAGGAGAGAGCATTTTACATTTTGCTTTAGTTTTAGATTTTTTATTAAAATGTTCACCAGTAATTCTACAGTAGAATGTTTCATTATTTTTGTGTCAATGAGCAACAGGAGCAAGTGGGCTATTGCACGCCACATTACCATAGGATCTATATATTTTACTGTGCAAAATATAAATAATAAGTGCAACTTTATTTTAAAGTGGAAGCTATATAATAGTATAATTTTACTGATTATTTTAACATTCTGTTCTGTTTTAATGACTTCACCTGCTTACTTATTTTAAAACAACATATTATATGTTGCAACGTGTAGTTCTCGTAAAAAACATCTTGAAACAATCTCATTTTGATAGGCTACAATTTCATGTTGCATATCCGCGGTGAATTTCTTTCTATCGTTTTAAACATTTGTTTCTCTTCTGCACTTTTCTGCCACTAGGGCTCAGTGTTGTTCCAGGGATAATATCAAGCCATGCGCCGTCAGCCATTCAAACAACTTCAGAGACAGTTTTCTTGAAATAGTGTGTGTGCGCGGATGTGCCCATGTTGGTATGAATTACACAGATGCAGAAAAAAGAGAGTCAAGCAAAGTATCTGCATAGTAAACATGTCAACACTCCCTCATAATATTTCTCAAATTCAGGCTCAGTTATTGTTCACTGGCATTGAATGGTGGTGAAAACATTAACATGCAAACACACATTGCTGGTGGTATACCTCACCACTGACCCATAATGCCACAGTTATACAGCACACACCAAAGCTAGCATAATATCATGATTAGAGGTTTTAGATTTTGCAAACCCTTCATCTGACTGATCCATATCCCAGTATATTCTAATATTCTATAAATCTCTATCCCAGCCATCGTTCATCACTTGTGACCTTTTATTTTTTTTTACCAGAAAGTAACAAAAAGTAACAAAGACACACAGAGACACACACACACACATGCACACCAACACAGAGGTACAGAGGTGGTGGGGATGGTTAGATAAAGAGATCTGCGCTTAGATAAAGAGATATTTGTTCGTGTGGTTACATAATGGCCACTGAATTGTGAGTTAACATAGAGGTGAGGACAAGCAAATATCACACAGGCCTCTTTCAGTGTCCCTTTCTCACAGTGAGCTGAATAGCCTGCTTCACTGGAGATCTACTTTCGATTTTCTCCCGTCAATCTTGAGGCAATTGTGGTGAAGTGACACTTTGAAATTTCATCTAATCACAAGCTACAGGTGCCCAGGTTTCTGGGAGGAGTTAAGGTATAGACTGGGGATTATAAACATGGTTCAGAAAAGAGGGAATATCAACACACTGGCCGACTTGAAGTGGCAGACTCTTGATACGAAGATCATATTTCACTGAACCTTCACATAGTACACAGTCTTTTTTATGTTATTTTAACATAAAATAACAGAATTTTTGCACATAACAGCTTTAAATGATATCACACATAAAAGACACTGACAATTATAAAACATTGTCATATTTCTCCTGTGCACAATTCATGTTTATGCATGTTTATACTGTATGTAAGATGCATATAGTCAGCAGCATGTACTAAAATGCCATTGATATGTTTCGAGACACAAAATGAGTGCAGATAAACTATCAAGATGCTCCTCACATTTTTTGATAACTTGGTAACGTTGCCCCTCCCTCAAGACTGTACTTGTGCTTTAATCCATTTGAGAGGTCATGAGAGAGAAGAACACAGTGCCTGTCTGCAACCTTCCATTATGTAAACACTCTAATGTTTTAGTGTACCCTTATTACATGGAATCTCTGGGCCCGGAAATAGACCTGGGCCAGACTATTTACATTCACAATTTGCATAGATACTGACAAAAAGAAGGGACATTATGTGCCGTAGGCATGGGTGCCATGCTCTTGAAGGCGGAATTATCCTTGATATTAAGCACTCTTTACTCAGAGATCAACATTAATTCCACTTAATTCAATTTATTTGAATTCTATTTTTTTTAATACTTTTTTTTTTTTTTCTTTTAAATTTCAACAATTGTTTTCGTCAAATGTTTAATGCCATGGACCCTTTATCACTAATATTATCTCTTTAGTTATTATATTGTTATAGAAATTAGTCAACTGCTGGCCTTTTAAGGTTTGCATTTATTTATTTCAAATGCAAAGATGTCTTGCTTTTAAATCAAATCAACCATTAGACAAAATTACTCTTGGTTGATTTGAAAAAAAAGAATCATGACAAATCCAAAAATCAGATCCATATATGATCATATGATGAACAGCAGGATGAAGAAAAATCCTGATTGACATCTTACATTAAATCCTCTCAATGTCTAAAAAGTTGTACTATTGATTGTTCCATTTGGCCTGTGAAGGTGACATTGATTTGAAGAATTTGAACTAAAACCCAAATCTACAACAGTATTTCCAAATAAATTATTATAAATGCCAATCAGTGGCAAAGGGGATGTATATTAAACCTCTGCCAATATGTACCTCGTTTTATTTAAAAATAAGACCATTATGAAAATGCACTTTGACACAGAGTCAGTTATGAGGCCAACAATGTATTCAACACTAGCAAGAAATAGAATTTTTGATTCAAAATAAGATTAGCATGTGGCTTTACAAATTTCTCTTGACATTATATGGTCTCTTTGTTAGTTATTTTGAAGTATATGAGCACCCACAACCTCTTTTTCACTCATAAGTATTACTGTTTCATCACAAGTTGGATCTAAAGAATGGAAGGTTTAAAAAGCTCATTAATCTTATATCAAACTGGAATATATGACTACCGTTATCAAAATCCCATGCCACACATGCCTAACGCCTGTTGCTGCAGAGACTAGAGTCACAAATTACATGACAACTTCATCGTCTAACCATCTGACCTCATTTATAGAAAAACCCCTATGCTGATCTTCATTAACACGTAACCGCACGCATATGTCCAGCCAGAGTCATGTGCAAAGCGATGCATGTATGCAGTGTGCCTGAGGCGTTAGAAAGTGATATGTGAACACGAACACGTAGCAATGATGGCACACGGCTAGATTGCATCTGTTCCAGATGAGTCAGATTCTCTTCAGATGTTTTTATTATTTTAAGAGATGACTAAATATATACAGTGCTCCTGTAGGTGTTGAGACATGTGTGTATGACTATGAATCAGTCATAGTCCGGGTGACCCCTCACACAGACCCGGAGAGGAGAGGGTGAGAGACCCCCTCGACCGGGACCTGGGGCGAGAGGACATAACATCCAGCCCATACGACGAAGAAGAAGAAGTCAGTGGAGCTTGGAAACAAAGAAGATTCAATAGGATATTCAATTCAGCTGTGCTTCATCAACTTTGATCTGGGATCCATAAATCCACGTTTCACTGGCACACAAACAAGTATCAGCTGTTGGTTGTATAACAAAGGTCAAAACCCACTGAAGTTATTAGACAATCGAACACAGAATCATTTAATCTCATTCTTCAGACGCTGAAGTGGTCGGCACGCGTTCTTGCCCTATTTTACAGTGAAGTGGTCTTGTACTCAATAGTTCTGTGTCTTTGGAGCGGTGAGCACCTTATGTATGCGCATATGTGTGCATCTGTGTATGTGTGAATCCGCCCAGATAAATTATGTCAACCCAATATCCCCTTAGAGTCCTCAATATTACATCAGTCCTCAGCTGTTCACCAGCTGGAGACGGGCATTAGCAAACATACACACATACACTGACAGGCGCATGCTTCTATGCGTGCATATGCAAATATGATATCAGAGGACAGTACATTTTGGATAAATGGATTATGAGGTTTGAACTTTCATTTCAGAATGTCTTCATAACAATATGACATTTGATGCCCGTCCATTCCTGAAACCATGCCAGGTTGTGGGTAACACAAGCTCTCTTCTGCCAACAGAGCCACTTATGGCTTATTCACAATGATTCAACTTTAAGCCTGAATCTATGTAATCCACAACTAATCCAATTTAGGCATACAATATAATGTGCTGTCTGGATAGGAGCCGAAGTTAACGCCCATGAATTTATAGAAATGTGAAGGGGTACTAAGGTGTCCTCAATATGACCTTCATGGGCAAGCTTTGATAAAATAAAAGCGTGTCTTATATTAGCCAGTGCCTCTGGTGGTTCATTATAGTGATTATGGGGTCAGTGTTAACTTGTTTGACAGAGTGGACCAGCCTGGCTATGGCATAAGCCTTGGGCCAGTTACTACTGCCTTTGCCCGGCAGACGTCACTGGCACTGTTATGTAACATTCTAATTACATCTTGGCTCTGTGTTGCTTTCCTCTCTTCGTTTTGCTGTCTATCCGTCTTCCTCTTCCTCCAGCTGAACGTGCCGTCCAAACCTCAACGCGCTGGGTTGTTATTCTATTAATTGTGTTGTCATTGGATTGATAAGATGTTCTATTAGCTGGTCAGGTTTGATCTGTTACTACTACTAACCGTTCCCTTTCATGGTTTAGCCTCAGACAAAGGTTGCTGCATGCACACATTGGTGAAAAGAATAATCATTAATAATAATTTAGATCAACTTTGATGGGAGGTTTTCAAGGTTTACCTGACTGGCTGTTAGCTGGAGCTGATGAGGAAGTAATCGGAGCTGAGAACAAAGGGAGTGTCAGGAAGTTAACCTGCCTAGGCTCACAATGTTCACTCAAATACATTTCTGTATCATGAAGAAGGGGTGCAGTGGACTGGTCTCTCTCAGGGTACATGAGATGTGTTGGCCCACAGTTCTTCCCCTGTCCTCTCATCATATCACCTACAAAACAGCTGCCTAATCTCTCTTCACTTGACCTGAAAACCAGCTTCACAATAGGTCTTAAAATTGTTTGCGTTATTACAGAGAGAGAGAGAGAGAGAGAGAGAGAGAGAGAGAGATAGAGAGAGAGAGACAGCTGGGGGACAGGGGCACACACACACACACACACACACACACACACACACACACACACACACACACACACA
>OMKK01089531.1:0-13589 GCA_900302305.1 Polymixia japonica
AGTTATTCCTTTGTTGTCAATCTAATGGTTTGGAGAATGGATTGGTTTGCCTTTAGACTATATGTATGATTGTGTGCAATCCGGAGTGCACCCATTCTAATTGTAGGCCTAAGGAGATTCTGTTAAAATCCTACAGCCATGTGGAATGTTTCATGTTAAATGTTTGTTGTTTCACCATATTGTAACACAGTCCTGGTAGGCCTACCTCACCCCCATTTTTGGTTAGAGCAAGATGTTTGGTGGTTAATTGTTTGATTGTAATTCTGTCTGTTTTCTGTTTATTATTTAGAAAAAACCATAACCGAAGCCAAATCATCTTCCTGCCCCTACTCATGTGTGCAGTGTACCAATAAATGGCTAAACGGAACATCTGTCTCCTCCTACATTCTCACCGATGTGTACCATGGTGATGTTCAAATAGCCTGTGAACCAAGAGTAGAAGCCTATCCTATACACACCGTTTAACTAAATGCATATCTTATTAAAACCACATTAATTAAAAAGGCTTTAAAAGCCCTGCAGGGTATATAAAGGATTCTGATTCACATCCAAGTCAGTGTTCAGATCTCATATCTATCCTTGCTGGAAGATATTGCAGCCCAAACCTCTTTTTTTTTTAAACTATTGTCACTCCAGAGGAAATGCCTTTTCTGGCTTCTACCTCCGACACAATCCTTTGAACTTCTTCACTGGTGAAATTCTTTTTATTTTTGTCTTTAGGAGCCATGCTTCTCTCTTCTTCCAACAACTTCACTGCTTTCTCCCTGATACACCTCTAGGCAAACCTATTTCCTTATATGGAGAAATGGGGGCGTGGCAGTATGCTAATTGCAAATTGCAGGCACACACCTGTCAATTTAGAATCAATCTAGAATCTAAATTGTCCGGTGCGCACGTGTCATGAATCCGACGGTAAATTTGCGTGCGCACTTATTTTGTGGGCAAAGTAAGAACATTTCTACACACATATTAGTGAATGAGGCCCGTTGTGTTTGGTCTCTTGCAGTGAAGCTGAGTCCCGACTCACACGGAGCGTAGACAAGGAGTGTCTGAAACAGCACAGAACTGAGACGGACTGAAAAGCCATGAAATATTTCTGTTTGTTTCGTATGACAGAGGCTATGTGGCTTTTGTTTAAGAAGTGACTAGTAAAGAACATGTGTGTATTCACGCTTCTGTGTGCGTTCCTTACATTTAAACCCGAGTAGCGACTGAAGGTTGTCACAACTTTATAGGTACACACTACTAGGTATACACAGACTAGAGTGACAATTTAACTATGACTGTTGTTAACTTGTGAATGTTGTAATACTTTGTCCATTGCTGTTCTTTAACCCAACAAATAGTATTGTATTGCATCTACTCACCTTGGGTCCTGGTTTTCCCAGGTCACCCTTCACACCTGCTCTCCCTGCCACCCCCTGTCATCATAAGGAGCACAGTGTGGATGCTGAGGAGGGTACATGTGGGTTGTTACTGGTTGTGCTTTGTGATGAATCAGCAGCAATACTCTACCTTAGGACCTGGAGTTCCACTGATCCCAGTCAAACCAACAGGACCTTTTTCTCCCTGAAGGGAGATAAGGTCCAGTTTACTAGATAGCAACATCATTACATTACATTTCATCATATAGGGTGCATGCATTTGCTAAAATTTCATCCAGGGTTTTGAATGTGTTTCGTGGGCCCTTGGGTCATGAGATGTGTTACACCTGTAAAGGACCTTGGGTAACAAGTAAACCATCAAGACTGCAGATATAATGTGAGGTATTTAAAATATACTGCAAGATGGTCTACCTTCTGTCCTGGTGGTCCATCAGCACCCGGCGTTCCCAAAATACCTGAAAGACCCTGAAGAAACATGGAAATTCACAACAGCTCCCAGTGACAACAATTAAAGAGGTTTATTCCTTCTTCTTCTTCTTCTTTTAACTCATGGTTTTTATTTTTATTAGTTATAACAGATATACAATGATAGTGACAGTAACAGCAACAAATGCAGACTACATATCTAACTACAACTCAACTACTAATTACACAGAACATAAAAGAGGTTCATTCCAAAATTATATAGCCATGATTTGAAGAGTGAAAACCAATTATGACAATATGATAGATCGCACAAATTAAAAACAAAGTATGGTATTTTTTAGAGGATGACAGGTAATTTTATTCCTTATCTATAAAATTATAAAACTTTTACAGACTGGTTTCTCTAGATTCAGACATTGATTGATGAACTTCGGGTATTTTTTTATTTAATTGTCTGTATTTATTTATTTAGAAATATGATCTATAGTCTATCTATATTGGAGTGGAATTCGTTCAGTGTATGTGTGCATCATAGGCTCTGATATCAGTAAGATACCACCGACCTCATACAGATGCTTACCTGCAGTCCTAACAAGCCCGATGGTCCAACTTTCCCCATCAAGCCCACTTGGCCCTGAAGTCACAAAAAACCAGAGCTAAACTGTAGCACTGAGTAAATCAATAGCACAGGGTTGTATGACCACAAATACATAGACACACAAGTGACAGGCGTCCAATCAGGTTAAAGCAGGTATCATGAGTCACTTACAATCAATCCTGCATAACCCTTCTGTCCTTTTGACCCTCTTTGTCCTTGGTTGCCATGGACACCTGGGGGCCCCTCTGACCCAGACACTCCCCGATTCCCCACATCTCCCTGTGAAAAGGAATTTGACGTTAAAGCTACAATATGCAACTTTTCACATTCAGGCAGCAGTGTATAAAGTGCACTGTAAGTCGTGCCCTCCTACCCCAGGAGGAGGAGTTCACACCCCAGCAGACATCACTCATCCTAGCTGTCTACCCTGACGCTGCGTCCAGCATGATGCTGAGGTGATAACCAGCGTCTGTAATGCCCACAACAAGCGTCGAAGAGACACATGGCGAACAGGCAATCTGCAAAACAAATGCCGGTGCTCACCCATATCTTTGAACGGGCCCTTGTCCGCAGGTTTAGCTTAGCTGTACTGTTCTGACATTGTTGTTGCTTTGTTAAATGGTCGAATAAAGGTTAAAAAAAACCTCCCTGTACTTAAATACATTTTTAAGTTCACATAAGCAGCATACCTGGCATCTTAGCAATAATTTAATTATTGAGTGGTCACATCTTATATGTGAAGCACAGTGAACTACTACATACTGTAGTGTTATATTTAGTAGTTTACAACTTTTACATCAGTTTAATCATGATGTGAGGCAGCCGTTACCTTTTGTCCTTTGCCACCTGGACCTCCCGTACTGCCGAGCTCTCCCACCTCTCCCTGTAACACAGCGTGAGGAAACACCATGACACCGTCTACCAGACAACCAGTAGCTGAGAAATGTCTGCGTAAAAAAGGACAATACAAGCGACCTCTTTGCCCCCATGTCCAGTTTCACCCCGAAGCCCCTGGGAGCCCTGGGGCCCCGGCTCTCCTTTCAGTCCCTTGGGGCCTGGCCATCCCTGGGGTCCTGGATCTCCCTGTCTTACCAGAAACAAACAGTTGTTATACACATGATCTGTCTCTTTGTTTGCGAGTTATTTGATCTGTTGCTGAAGTTCTTTCGTCGCTTGTGCATCAGATTTAATGGACTTACTTGACCTGTATGTCTTTTGTGTTTATATTGTAGAATTTTCCTTGTTGTCTTGTATTGTGTCTATTTTATGTTCCATGTTACTTTGTACGTTTCTCTTCACATTGTACCCAGTGTGACTACAGCTAGCTAGCTCTCTAATGCTGCTACATTTACAGAAATGTTGGTTCAACTTTACATTACAGCTCGGTAATAACAATTATCATGAACTTATTGGTTGTTAAGTAGCAGTTGTTAAATCTCTTGCAAACATCCCAATTCAACCCTTTGTTTCCTGGAAACAGAGATACAGTGTGCACATTGCACACTATTACGGTGAGTTCTTATAGTTTAAAAGCATTTAAAATATTATTATATAGAAACTACCATAAACCACAAACTAAAAGGAACAAGAAATGCTGCATTTTCCAGCCCTAATTCTATATTATTATATAGAAACTACCACCTCTGTTTCCAGCAAACAAACAAAGAGTTGAATTGGGATGTTTAGAAGAGATTAAACTGAAACAACATGGTAATTGCTAGTTGTACCAATCAGTAACTACCTGGTAATAATGTTGATATTACTCTGGTATTACCCTGTTATTACCAAGCTGAAATGTAAAATGGTACCAAATGTCCATCTATTCAACTGTGCCTGTAAAATTAAGTAAAAAGGCATTTATTTTTGGTAAAATAGGGCAGAAGTTTGTAATACCCTTACAGACCTGGTTGCCTTTTGTTCCAGAAGGCCCTTCTTCACCAGCTTGGCCTTGGGCACCCTGGTTATACACAGGATCATATCAATAATAAAAATCACATTGGGCATTAAAGTAATACAGAATAGTAACATTTTAGATTATATGATGAGTTTAATTTCTTAAGTATTGAACAGTGAACATCAGGTAACATGTTCTCTATATCAGGTAACATTTATATTTTGGAACAAAAAGCTACATTTTTGTCTGTCAGGCTTTATTATTACTATGTATTATTTATTTATTATTATTATATTATTGTCTCAGTGCATAGTACACTGATTTGTGTGATTACTGAGGTCTCCGTCTAACCTGCTGCCCATCCAGTCCTGGTGGACCAACTTCACCAGTCGTCCCAGTTGATCCCTAGAAGAAGAGAACGTCCTTCAATACCAAACCCAACTGAATGAGTCTTGCTGTCAGGTAAATGTATTTCTCAGACATACGTGTATTTCTCAGTTCATGAGTATAAATCTGTTACCTGCTCTCCCTTTTCTCCAGTCTCACCCATGGATCCATCTACTCCAGGTGTGCCCTGATTAAGCAAATATATTGATTCAACACCAAATGTGTAAACCCTAGACCATGTTTATGGTTTTGCTGCCATCTGAAGGTTTGCTGCTAATCTGCTATTGGCTGATCTTGGTACCTTGTGATGTAATGTTACCTGTTTGGCAATGGATGCCTACATAACAGGGTACCAAGATCAGCCAGTAGCAGATTACAGTTGCAACAGCATACTTTAAAGCTAAGTTCAGATCAGTGATTCACAACAAGACAAAACGGTTTTAGAATGTTGCAGAGAAAATTGCAGCAGTGTGAACTGGTTAGTTGCAGAGCGTCTGAAGCTGTTGCCTGGAGTCTCAAAAGACCCACCTTGTCAAATTGCTAAGTGCAGTTTTAGAACGTTGGGATGTAGTTAGGAAACAGGAAACAGCCATACCAAAGACGACTCCAGATGCTTGGTTTCCTAGCTCACTGTCCTCACCGTTTATTGATAAGTGTTACTGCTAACACTGCGAGCAAGTCACTGTCACTGTCATCCATTTTGTTCTTGCCAGGTAAACACAAACAGAAATCCAGCTAATCCACTTAATACTATCAACGCAGAAGTAGTGGGGTATGCCAGTGTGTCGTTGCTATGGAAACAGTCACCTGTGTCTGTGCGCGTTGCTTTGATGTGAACGGTCCAGTTTTAGAACGTTTACGATCAGACATTCTTTTGCGAGTTGCATCCAGTCTTGCTGCGAATCACTGATCTGAAAGAGCCTTTAACCTTTAGATGGCAGCAAACCCACAAACATTGTCTGGGGTTTAGTTACTCTTTTAAGATATAATCAGTACACATTATAAATCAAACATGAAGTACCGTGCAATACTGTATTTGATAAAGCATGTGGAGCAACAGAGAGAAAAGTGAAAAGTACCCACTCACTGGAAACCCTCTGAGTCCAGCTGGCCCTTGTTGCCCCAGAGGCCCCTGGCTCCCTGGGGGACCTGGGCTCCCCATGTTGCCCTCTGCTCCCAGCTTGCCTGGAGGGCCCTGAATTGATTTACAACAGGGATGAGAGAATAATGATAAGATATGCAACATCATGGTAAATGGTAAACGGACTGCATTTATATAGAGCTTTTCTATCGACAGTCTGTCGACTACTCAAAGCACTTTAAAAATCATGCCTCTCATTCACACACACATTCACACATCGATGGCGGCAGCAGCCGTGCAAGGAGCACACTAGCTCAAGGAGAGCAGTTAGGGGTTCGGTGTCTTGCTCAAGGACACTTCGACGTACACACAGGAGGAGCCGGGAATCGAACCTGGAACCCTCCGATTACAGGACGACTCGCTCTACCGCCTGAGACGCTGTCGCCCCACAGTACGTTCACACAAACTATATCAGTGTTCAATATGATTTTGATTAAAGTCAAATTGCCCAGTCCTTCTCAGCTATGCCACATCATTTTATAGAATGATGATATACACTCTACGTGTATACTGAACCACAATATTTTTCCATAATTCAAATTTAAAAGCTACTAACTGATGGTCCCTGAATGCCTTTGGGTCCAATCTTGCCTCGAAGGCCCTGAAGTGGAAAAATGAGAGACATCAACATTGACAGTTTATCCTCTGACTCCAACTCCTCTGTGGTTAAGCTTTGTTAGTTTTAACATTGTTTTTTTCTCACCTGAGGTCCAGGAGGCCCTCTTTCACCAGGAGGGCCCTGCAATCCCTGTGAAAACAATGTCTCAGTACCCTCATACCATAGCCAACATAAACCAACATTGTGTTGTGAAGATTATTATTTTAAGCATTTCTGAATTGATTTGACAATATTCTGCAGAACGGGGGTTGGGTTGTGATCATGCTGTTACATGGGATGTGTCTCTGTCCACTGAAACCTGAACACATCCTAACTGCCTTATTTAACACTTACTGGAGGCCCCGTCTTTCCCACAATGCCAGTAGTTCCTCTCACACCTTCATCTCCCTATGAGCAAACAGACAGCAAACACAGTACCCAGTCACATGTCAATATAATATATAAACTATATAAAGGTTTTTATAATATAAACACTTACCATATACTTATGACCAGAATCTATTGATTGCTTTTCATCCTATTCTGTCTCCTACTCTTTCATCCTAAACCTATCTACACCTACCTGCCGCTGGACACTTACAGCCCTACAGCTACAGCTAGAACTCTACTAGTAGAACTCTACTAAAGTTAGTGATTAACTGCATATTTACAGGGTGATATCTATCTCTGAGAACCTGTTGTACCTTTACCATTGTATTTGGAGAATAAAGCGATTCCGATACTGATTTTGATGTATGCAAGTTGTTTTTTTTTGTTAACTAAGGAACCAGGCCTTACCGTTTGTCCCATGTGACCTGGCCTCCCAGTTGGTCCCAGTGCTCCTGGGTAACCCTGTGGACGAGTTCAGATGGGAAATGTAACTTTTGTTGACAAACCTGGGTCAAATAATATTTGCAAATAATTCTCAGCATTTATTTTAACCTGCTAAGAGGTGGACAATTTGTTTGTCTATTAAGTTGTAAATCACAAAAAGATAAATTGATTTTCAAACAATTTTCTGTGATTGTCTGACAGTTATTGTTTTTTTCTGTTTTGTTGTCATGTTGCAACCATCATGTGACACCTAGGAAAACTAAAAAACATAAAAACAAACTACAGAACCTATTGACACATACTATTTGGCCCAAGTCTGCTAGTCACATGTATAAAAACGCATCAATGCTAACCTTCTCAACAACATATCA
The DNA here is from genome assembly GCA_900302305.1 of Polymixia japonica. NCBI lineage: Eukaryota > Metazoa > Chordata > Actinopteri > Polymixiiformes > Polymixiidae > Polymixia > Polymixia japonica. The sequence continues at coordinate 7,635 of OMKK01089531.1, forward strand.
CACTGCATATATTGGGTCTCCCCCAGACATAAAATACACAACTACTTAAAAAAAATCCATAAAATACAAATGTTCACAGCAGGCTAGTGTGTGAAATAGAAAAACAAACGTCCTAAAGTCTAGAACTGTGTCAGCCATGCGTTCCTTCACCAAACCTCGAATGGATTTTTCCCACTGGGTTTTAGATCTGTTGTACGAGATTTTCACATTTTGTTCTACGAGAGTTAATATATCAGTAAATATCTGACTCGTATATCGATTGTTTTTATGCTTCACTTGTGAAGATTATCTTGTTGAACAAAATGTGTTAATATCATACGCCTTATTTTCTGCATTAATCAAAAAAACCCAACGGGAAGAAAACGTTAGAGTTTTGGCAAAGAAACACATGGAACAAACATTCAGGTTGGCCAAGAAATCACTTCGGCACGCTAGAGGAACCTTTATAAAACACTTTCTTTTAGCTTTTGACCTTTATTTTAACAGTTTTTTAACACAGATATTCAAAATCTATTTTCCAAGAGAGACTGTGACTGTGAATGCCAACACTACATGGTGTACACATAAAGGTCACTTACATACATTCCCACCGGCCCCTGGGGGCCCTCCACTCCTGGTTTCCCTGTGAATCCCTTCAGAGGAGAAGTTAAAATCAGTGCCTTTCCAACCACCTCTCTGACTGGTTAAGGTGCAATTCTACAGGGACATTATTTGACAAGTCTTATTCAAAACTGAGGTATCTAATATAGGCAAAGGCATGAGACCTTGTTTAACAAAATAACAACTGATAGAAAGGGGAATTTGCCACAGAATATTACTTAAGTTATTAGCTATCTTAAAAATGGTAAAATACTGTATCTACTCACCTTCTCGCCAGTCGGTCCAGGAACGCCGTCTTGGCCTGGTTTTCCCAGTTGGCCCTATTGGAGGAGAAAATACATCTAGTTTACATTTTGTACATTTTTCTTACTAAATTGGAAAAGAGTACTGGTAAGAGACTATGACCAGTAAGAGCTGAAGGACGTACCTGAGCGCCTGGAGCACCTGCCCGTCCCGGATCACCGACTGTACCCGAAACTCCCTTTATGTGAACAGAAACAATGCAAGTTAAAAATACACAACCAAATCTTTTTTTATATTACTAGAATAGTGTGAATAAATCTGACAGAGACTAACAGAAACAGACAGACATGAGGATGTATAGATGGATTGTTTTATTCTTATTATTTCCTAATTTTATAAATGTATAATTGTAATTATTATAATATTATTAATCCCTGGAAGCATGATGAGGTTAAAGATGACAGGACATGCTTGTGCATGTCACCACCTTGAAAACACCAGACATTTACAAAGCAAGTCTTTCCTTCCAGGACATCTCAGATGGTGCAATTAATGTCCCTCAACAGGACACAGACCCTGAAGCCCAGAAAATTGCTTCTAGCCCTGTAAACAATTTAATTGGGGCCGATGTTGTCTTGTCTGACATTTCCAGGCTTATAGTGAAGACTGTGGCAGTATAGGTCTCAATTGTCCACAGGCCAAATTAAACATGGAGATGAGTTAAAATGCCACACAATGCCAACTACACATTATCTTGCTTTATTGATGCGCTTTATGGGGATCCACCAACAGAGATTGTTTCAGATGCATCTCCACTGGTTTCCTACATTGAAACCATCACAACGCTACCCTGTCCCAAACCCGAGCACGTGACTCACTCTGTCTCCTTTAGGCCCAGGGACGCCAGCTGAACCGAGAACGCCCTGCAAGTCAGATACATAACTATGTATCACTGAGTGTGACAATGACAAGACTATTGAAATGGCTGGATACAGTTTAATGAGCCAGCTAACAGTAGCACAGCAGAAAGGTAAAGAGTCATATGAGATTAAAAGTTATAAAATGGGAACCTGTGTACCAGGCTTTCCTTCTGCTCCCTCAATCCCGGCATGGCCTCTAAAACCCTGCAGTAAAAATAACCAAAGACACAGCCACACACACAGTTTGGTTTTCACCCAGTACACCGTCTACTATCAACCCTGACATTTTCCATACCCAGGAAATGACTGTCTGTGTTTTTTGGCCTTATTCTTACCGGCATACCAGGTACACCAAACAGTCCTGGGCTTCCCGTACGACCCTGGAAGTAAGGAGACATAACGGAGAGGTTCAAATCATTTACCGCCACGCCGTGTTTACCAATTATTTAACTGCTGCGTTCACAGTCCGAGTGGCAGTTACCCGAGGTCCTTTGGGTCCTAACTTTCCATTCTGTCCCAGTGTTCCCCTGTTGCCCTTCAATATGAACAAAAACATGTTGTGAACAACAACTGAGCCATAAGTACACAAAACTATATAATCATACCGGGAATACAAGTGCAAACTCTGCATCTTCCCTTCAAAACGGAACTGAAAACTCATTTTTATAAAAGCATTTTCCTAAAAACATGCTTCTGCTCTCATTATGGTGTAGTAGTATTGTTATGTTTTAGCTGGGAGTCCAATATGGTTTCTATATTTTGTGAACTTTAATGAAGTTTGCTATAGTAAAGGCCCTTTGTTGACATGATTTCTTCCTTTTATTTGAAATCTGTTTGAAACTTTAAGAAAAATGTTTTACAAATATACTTGTTACAAATAAATAACATCCTAGTCTGGCAGGGTAACATGGTGCATGTGGTCAAGAATGTGTGACAGATCACAGGACTAGTTAATCAGAATTGTTTGACCAGAAAGCAACAAATACTGACCTTTGGCCCCAGCTTCCCAACAGCTCCCTGGAGGCCAGCCTCACCCTCTTCACCCTGGAACAGGACAAATCACAGAGAAACTAGTAAGAACTAGCATGAATATGCTCTTGCACTGGACTGTGAATTTATAAACCTGAAAACTGCAAAAATGTTAATCCTTATATCTGTAAATAGTCACCATACCAAGACGTCTTTCTACCCAACAGAAGCGCTTTATTAGCATGATGAATCTTTAATTGTCAATATATATTGTTATTGTATTATCCTATATCCCAGGGATCGGGAACCTTTTCACCTCTAAAAGCGATTTTGTCGTTGTTGTCTGGTTGAATTTTTGAAAGAGCCACAGCAAAGTTAACACTTGGATACATTTTAATATTTACATTTTTATGTATTTACTGTACTGAAAGACACACTCGAAATAGAATTCCTATTTCCCTGAAGGAAACTCAGTTTGGACGAATACGTTCGTTGACACAAGGCCCCCAACTTCTCAATAAATGTAAACTGATCCATCCACTCATGTTGAAATGTCTGGTAGTCGACATCTTTATTTCTTTTTGCCATTTTGCTCTGTATGATAGCATGACAACTAGGCAACGGTTGCTTGAAAATTAGCCCATTTGATAAAGTGATGAACTTGACTGGAAATGATCATCCAATTAAAATCCAGATTTCCCCCTCTACCTACCTACCTACCTACCTACATATTCTGCTGTCAATCATATGAACACTAGAAGTGCAGTGGAGCGGTTTCATCAGCGGACCACAGGCTCAATCACCATTGTGTTACCTCATTCAGGTCTGACTTAACAGACATTTATTTAAATGAAAATCTTCGGAGATCTTCCAGATTGCCACTTTTATCTGAAATTTCACTAAGTTGTTTTTATTTCCCTGAAGTTTTTCTTCTTTTTTCCCCTGTGAGCTGAGCCATATGATATCTGGGAAAAAGCCATAAATATTTTACAAGCCATCGGTTCCTGACCCCTGCTCTGTAATGTTTTTCTGCTGCAAAGACCAAATTTCACCTCATGGATACAAAAACAACCTTAATGTTAAATTCCTGGTTGTTAAGGTTTGTAACCATAAAAGCGCACTAGATGAGAAATGTACAAAATGTAATAGTACAATATTGCTGAAAAGCTTACAATATATCTGCAGAGTTTCATGAAACCCTCCACCTATAAAGCTTCAAGAGGTGGATATTACAGGATATTGATAAAAATGAAAGACAACATAGTTTCTCCACCTCAGAGGTTGATACACAATAGTGTCAACTGTAAGAGTCAAAATGGTCATAATGGAGTTTCATGCAAATACATTGGACATTTAGGTGTTATCATGATCTGTACCGCTTTTCCTTGGGGCCCAGGTTGACCTCTCACCCCATGGGGACCTGTAGGGCCACGCTCACCCCTTTCTCCTTGATGACCCTGGACCCCTGCAGGACCAGCTGGGCCCTGAGGAAAGAATTTATGAAGCACTAAAACACTGGATATCCATTTTGGGGGAAAAAATGTTAAATGAAAAAATGGGGAGTTCATTGTACATTATCTTAAAAATAGTGAGTACATCCTTCAGAACGTTAGTATTTTGAAAGTAAAGGTCTAAGGACACCTATTACCTTCCATAATCTTAAATAGGAGGCTGCGTTTTTCATAGCGACATTCATGTTTTGAAAATGCTGAATATCCCAAATATTACAATGAAATGAAATGAAATATTACAGTGAAATGCTTATATGGGAATAGCTTAACTTTATTTAACATTTTACTTACCCTGTCTCCTCTGGGTCCAGAATCTCCTTTGTCCCCATCCACTCCTCTAAGGCCCTGGACATTCAACACCGAGACAACATAGCATCTACTACCAGGGTCAAATCACTTTCAGTTCAACCATTTCAGGAAGGGATTGTCTCCCAAGCTTATATTCTCCTGTGAATCTTTTGCCATAAAATGCTTCTCGTATCCAGTCTATTAAGCAATAATTAAGAATGAAATCTCTCAGTTTTAGTATGTGCTTAAATTGAATCGGTTGTGAACTGACCTCAACCCTGAATGCATATACATCTAATTAAAAACAGAGGAATATAAAACTTACTGTGCCACCTGGAAACCCTTTCAGACCAGGAATTCCGCTAATCCCCTAGAAGACAATACAGAGAAACAGCTGCTGAAGTATGAACATGTCTCCCTCATAACAATGCACAGATGGACACAGTAGCTCGGCTCATTGTTCGCCATTTCTGGAAAGTAAATCTGGGACAACCTTTCTTGCCCATGTCAGGACTCAAGGGGGGCATGGCTTCTTAATTCAAATAATCATACCCCAACCCCCAAAAACACTAGTTTGCACTTAAAAAATAAATAAAAACAAAAACAAAATCTCTGTTATGGGTTATGGTTCATTAGAACCAGGGGTTTGTAAGCTTGGTAGCAGCAGGCTGCGTACTAGACGGGGTTGAAGCAGACGCTGGTGTAGTAAAACGTGGTCCCAGTCCCAGTCAGATGTGAGCCACATGGAGGTTTGAAGAATCGATGGATACAGTCTTTATTGCACCAGAGAGACCATCATTTAAACAACAAAGCTGACATGTGAAACATTTCAGATGATCCAGATACACAAATAGCCACTGGGGCGCCTTTCCTAAAGGCAATATGATAAGGTTGAGACACCAGTAAGGGTGAAAAGCAGGATAAGTGTACAATGCAGGCTTTGTAACAGGAAAAGGAGGAAGACTGCTTTTCTGATGCGTGAAAAACGCTGATCCCCGAGAAGAAAAAATGTTATCTCTCTTAATAAGGGAGAACAAGTAACAGTAATAATATAAAACATGGCAGGAGACGCAGTGTGGGAGTTACGAATTGTAACCCAGAGGGAAGAATACAGACATTTTGTGCTTGAAAACGCATAATTAACTCCAACTGGAGGCGGAGCTAGGAGGCATTTCATCACTCTAGGATGAAGCGAAGCTGCTGAGCTGAGGATGGAGTGAGAGACAGAATTCTCAGAATATGATAAACGGTCACGGTGAAGATCAGTAAGATGCTGTGCAAATGTCTTCTACCGGGACTTCTCTGGATACTCCACATGTAGAGTGGGCTCTGATACCGACCGGTGATACTGTCCATCTTGGGTGTAACAGTGAGAGATCCCCTCACACAGCCAATGGGTCAGACGTTGTTCTGACAGAGTCCGG
>OMKK01089536.1:0-15854 GCA_900302305.1 Polymixia japonica
CCCGCCCCCCTCATCAACCCCTTTAGTTAGTCTCAGACCTGGGGGTGGAGTTAGTCTCAGACCTGGGGGTGGAGTTAAACTTTAAATTAGTGGCAAATTGTACTGCATAGTAAAGCACTGGGGAAACAATCTGATTATGGATACTTAAAAACATGGCATTAGTTGTGATAAAAACTTGTTTTGAAAAGAATAAGATTCTGGATTTTACACTGTTTGAAACAATGATGAAACATGGTAATAGGTCAGAATTGTAATACTATTGAATACCTGTCCATTTAACTTCATATTCTGTTGATTTTAGAGGCTAATTAATCTGAAAGTTTCTGAAACAAATCCGATTACATTATGTGAGCATATCCAGTGTATTACACTACAGATTCCAATTGTAAGCAGGAAATCAGTAAATCAGTAATAAATTAAGGATAAAATTTTTGTAAGCAATCTTCCTACACCTGCTTATTACATCTATCTTCCACTCCCATAGCGCTGACTTCCCTGACTTGAGGAAACACAATAATTGCATGGCTTCAGCTCTGACCCCAGCCATTTATGCCAAACTGAGGGACCAGGTAACCCCCAACAACTGGACACTGGATCAGTGCATCCAAACTGGGGTCGACAACCCTGGACACCCTTTCATCAAGACAGTAGGCTGTGTGGCTGGTGATGAGGAGAGTTATGAGGTAAACTAATGTCATAGGTCATAGCTTGTCTTTCTTTTTGTCTGTTTGTGGTTCTTTGTCAAAATCTCCATCTGTACCAACCTGCAGTTCAGATTCACTATAGGTTTGTTTTCACTCACCAAACCCTCATAGATGACCTGTTCTCAAAATTTGATTTGGCAAGTAATTGTGCCAATCGTGTTCAAAGCTCCAGTTTTGTCTAACTATGAAAATGATAGACATGGTTGACATATTTCCTGACTGATCTTTTGGCTGCTTAAATGGCAGACAGCAGCAAGCACTGCTATGTTTTTCACAGTGAACCCAAAACAAAAACCTAAAAGAAACTATTTCCATGTATTTTAGATTCTTTCTCTGCTCCTTCCAGGTGTTTGCTGACCTCTTTGACCCAATCATCAAAGACAGACACAACGGCTATGACCCTAGAACCATGACACACCCCACTGATCTGGATGCCTCCAAGGTACCCTGTTTATACTGGAACATCCATCCTTCCATCCATCCATCTAGATTTGACCATTTCTAACCTTATATATTTTCCTTCCTTTGTTCCGATCTTCTCCCTGCTCACCTCTAGATCACAAACGGCATGTTTGATGAACATTACGTTTTGTCATCTCGTGTGCGCACTGGCCGCTGTATCCGTGGACTGAGTCTGCCCCCAGCCTGCTCACGCGCTGAGCGCCGTGAGGTGGAGCGTGTGTGTGTGACAGCCCTGGCTGGTCTGAAGGGAGATCTGGCTGGTCGTTATTATAGCCTGGGAGAGATGACTGACCAGGAGCAGCAGCAACTCATTGACGTGAGTTACTGATGAACTAGAAATAAATGTTTTTAACCTTTTTTTCTCCTTCTAGGCCTCCGTACTTCCCTACACTATTTTTCTGGCACATGCTGCAAAATTTCAATTGCACGTGCTGTAATAAAATGTCACAATTGGTGGCAAATATTTGAGATCCTGCAAAAATCCTGATTTTTGATTTCAGTTCAATTTAGATTAGTCTTAGTCTTAGCCTTTAAGCTTTTACATCTAATTAGCTTTCATTTTATTGTGTAGTACTGATATAAACTGTACTGTGTTTTGTCCAAAACATTATTTACTTAAAATAGGGCAGCTCTTATATTTATCCCTCAATAGTCATAAAAAGTTTTTTTTAAGCTTTGGGAAAAACCTGTTCATGTTTACAAATCTAAACTCAGCTGTCCAAGATTAAAGGACTAACAGGTACAATTTGTTTTAGAATAGATTTTCTCTTAAAGTTTTATCAAATTTATGAAAATTGTGTCTTAAATGATCACAATACAACAATATATAGTAATAAGTAACAGTTTTTGTTTTTGTTTGACAACACTGAAATTGAAGGCCAACCAGAATTGGCTATATGTACAAGCTCCACTACTTCCTGACAGGAAAACTGCATTTTTATTTCCTGTCCCATACTATTGGATCAACTGATTAATCACTTCCAGCACACACCTGATTAATCACCTAATCCAATAGTATGGGACAGGAAATAGAGATGCAGTCTTCTTGTCAGGAAGTAGTGGAGCTTGTGCACACAGCCTATTGGCATCTCTGTTGGCAATTGGTACCATCTGATATTTTGTGATTATGTGAGATATTGTAATTTGCCCCATTAATTATCCCATTGATAACGTCAGAAACCCTACAATTACCAATTTATATGACCATCTCAAAAAAGAGTTGGATTTGTAAATAGAAATATCATCTTTACCTTTTTCTTGTAAACAAAGGTTTTTGTAAACAAAACTTTCTAATGATGATATATTGTCAGTCCCTGTAAGATTGAACAAGCATAGACAACAACTTTCCAAGTGAAAAAATATCTTAACAAATAAATGAATCAATATAATGTAGAGGTGCAAAATGGTAAGCGATAAATCACTATGTAAATTGGGCCATTGGTGGGTGTTTCAACAGAGGGTGTCATGCTGACGTCAAAGATTAGGGCTTATGGGGGAAAATATTACTTTTAACCACAGGATGTCTGCATGAATCTCATAGTTCAATGATATCAGCCAATCCCACAATGGAACACACACTATGTTATTTTGTTATGTCTTGTTGACTGCATTCATTAAATCCAATCTGACAATCCATTTACAAAAACAGTACACAATTTAATTTAAACACTTGATGCTTGAAGTGCTAATTTACAGGCACACATTACATTTGGACTCTGCAGCATATATAGACATACATGGAAAAAAACCCTCAAGAAGTCAAGGTTAAATTGTCAACTTCTTGAACATTGTCCATTGTGTAAGACTTGCATTTACACATTACATCAAGTGCAACGTAAATAAGCATAGTTTAAAAAACGCGATCTATTTGACACTGCACTATGAGAGTTCTGTGCAACAATTATGGGTGGTTTTTTTTATCAGTCACACCAGATAGTATAGTTTCACTCTGACTGACATTTACCCTCTGACTCATTCATGCTGCCCCGCCAAAGGACCACTTCCTATTTGACAAGCCTGTGTCTCCCTTACTCACGTCGGCCTTCATGGCCCGTGACTGGCCTGATGCCAGGGGGATCTGGTGAGGCCAATGCAGCATAAGCATATCCCAGCCCATATCACAAGACTTTGGCTATTATTAGCACTAAAGATAAAAGCAGATGTAAATCATTTTTGCCTTCCTGCCTTCCTTAAAGGCACACTCCGCGATTGTATTTTAAGTCCTACCCTGCTATGGCTAAGCAAGGAATTACAACAACTTTGTTGTTTTGGTTTTGGTTTGCACGCTGCCTCAGCCGTCTTTCGCTTAGTGAATTTCAGCAGTAAATACAGAGGAGGTCCTTGTGTTTGAGTGGCTTTTAAAAGTTTTCTGTTAGATGAAATGCTTCCAAATAGCCAGATCACACTGTTTACAAAACAAACAGAAGTGGGGTGATGTGACCATTCAAACCAATCATGGATTGTGCCTTTAAGAGAAGAAAATACTTGACCCTTTTCCTGTTCAGCATTATTTTCCTATTCTATAAACTACCTCTATAAAGTCCTCTAATCGTTGTCTTATTTTCCTTATCCTTGAATCTTCTCCACCTACTTAAGAATTGTGTCCTTACCAGATTATTGATTATAGATAATTCATTTTTTATCTTCCTGTCTTCCAACTTCTACTCCCTCCAACCTTTCTTTGTTTCCCTTTAACTGACCCACCTGTAGGACCACTTCTTGTTTGACAAGCCTGTCTCTCCATTGTTGACATGTGCCTTTATGGCCAGAGACTGGCCAGACGGCAGGGGTATCTGGTAGGGTCTATTTGCTCTCCCTGCATGTCTACTGTATGACCATTAGGATTTTGGTATCTCTAACCGCTACGTCCTATTCCATTTCTGTACTGTTTTGTTATGAAATGCATATCCTATGTGGATAATCCTATTAGATATTGGAAATCCTTATCAAATAAATTCAATTATTGAATGCCCGTCCTGCATGTTGACCCTTGCACTTTTACATGTCCTGCATGTGACCTTTGATGCAAGAAAGTGCAAAAATAATTTCTGGTGTGTAAACCAAACAATGAGCTGGTTTTCTGTTGATTCTTGATGGATAAGTGTATGTACACACCCTAGTAATGTTGTGCAAACTAAATTCTGTACTGAAATTGAGCATGAATAGAGAAGTGTCTGTAAATGGGTTTGGTATAATGGTTTTGTCACAATGGACAGTTTGACAAAATGGTTTTCTAGTTTTTGTATTGTTCCCACATCAATGAAAGTAATGTTTCACTTTGAGAGGTCTTCACTTAGCTCACAAATCTATTTTACCTTAGGCACAACAATGAAAAGACCTTCCTGATCTGGATTAATGAGGAGGATCACACCAGGGTCATCTCCATGGAGAAGGGAGGCAACATGAAGAGAGTTTTTGAGAGATTCTGCAGAGGACTCAAACAGGTTTAGTGGTCTATAATAAACAAAAATATGCAGCCAAAACTACAATAGGTTTTTAGTCAAAATAATATCTACAGACACAAATCCCACTTTCGTACTTTAGGTTGAGCACTTGATACAGGAGAGAGGCTGGGAATTCATGTGGAATGAGCGTCTTGGCTACGTCCTTACCTGCCCCTCGAATTTGGGAACTGGACTCAGGGCAGGGGTGCATGTACGTCTGCCCAAACTCAGCAAGGTAACACGCACACACAGACAAGTTCACACTCAAAAGCAAACCATAAACCACATCCAACTCATACAACATACAAATAAAAGACCACACCAGACCAACAGACATAGATTAGATCAACTTTGACATCCTCCTTTGTTGAGGACATCAAACGTGTAAACTTTCGTCAACAGCATTCATTTTCTTTAGGTGTTTGGCAATAAATGTTATGGCTCTGTGTTGTATGATTATATCGTGTCACATATCCTTGAATCACTCTGTCTAGGACAAACGTTTCTCCCAAATCCTCAACAACCTGCGGCTGCAGAAGAGAGGCACAGGAGGAGTTGACACGGCTGCTACTGGAGACACTTTTGACATTTCCAACAATGACCGTCTGGGCAAGTCAGAGGTAAGGGTCAATCATTCAATAAGTCATATATTTAACTTTTGTACTTACCCAAACAATTACATAAAAATAAGACATCCACAGAGATCGTATAAATATGCTAATTAAAAGTACTGTTTTTCCCGAAAGACAATGCATTACGTTTTGTTTCCAGTTGAACAAGTGAACACAAGCGCCCTCTAGTGGGTAGAAAGTATTAGGATATACAAAACAAGAATGAGAATTTTGTCTTGTTTTGCATATGCTGACAATATTGTTAGCATATATAAAACATTATTGTCTGCATGTGTTTTCGTGTGTGGAGATCAGAAAATGTTACATTATCTTGGTATCTGTTAATAAGAATCCAAATAACCAATTTCTCACACAATCTTGTAAAACTGAATTGCCAAACTGATTAGTTGGATTCATTCTCCTCTCACATGCTTACCATTTTGAGCCCACTTAACATTTTTCCCCAAAAATGCCAATGTGCACCATTTAATCATTGTTCTTTTCAGTCAGGTTGTCAGTTTTTTTTAATTTATTTTTTTATTGAAGATGGCCAATCTAGACCATTATTTAAATGAAAAAATAACATTTGGTGTTTGTGTGTGTAGGTGGAGCTGGTTCAGATGTTAATTGATGGAGTCAACCACCTGATTGAGTGTGAAAAGAAGCTGGAAAAGGGCCAGGACATCAAAGTCCCTGCCCCCATTCTTCAGTTCAAGAAATGAACACTGTACTCATCATGGGAACGTTAAGAGTGATGCTAGCTCTCTCCTCCATGCTCCAGTTTCTCCACCTATGCCAATGGAATATACTAGCAGTAGGATGTCTATTCACTGTTACAGAGGGTTGTTTCTTTATCTCTGATAGAAATGTTCAAATCTTTAGGGTCTAATCTTAGACATGATCTGTGGTTAGGGTCCATTTCTACATCAAGCTAAGGTCTTAACTATATCCCTAAATTTAATAAAACGAACATGAAATGTTTTGGTTAACTTTTGGTTCTTTGTCCTCATTCTCTTTACATCTCAATTTTACATTGATTTGTCATTTCCATCCATTCTTCTTCAGATATGCTGCTTTGATATCACATGGCCTGTCATTGCCAGACTCGATTGACTATTTTTTTCTGTTGGCCAATCACATGCCTCTAAATATGTCATATTTTCATAGCTGTGTGAGAGGCCTGGTGTCATGTGTTAACTAAGTGTAAATGGCCAATTTTCCTCAATCTAATGGCTATTGTTTAGTTGACCAGCAATTGACCTACCATGATGGTGTTACTATGGTAACACTGAGCCTAGTATGTGATAGGCCAAAGGGAACCAGGATCATAACTTTCCAGTGCTTGGAGAACACTTGATTACACCTACGTCTCCAGACTCTGATACTGCATGCTATAGGACCACTTTTTCCTTCTACAATGGTATAATTTATTATATAGCCCGATTGTCATTCATAATTCATAAAAGTATTATTATTATTGACTTATTGATGGGAATTACTAATAGATAACCAAGTTCATAGTATTTGCTAGCATAAGCTTCTTAAAAGCTCCATCACTTGTGCTCTCCATCTTGTCCTAAATCTTAGACATGAAGATGGGGAAGGCAGGGGGTAGTAAGACCGGTGAGTCACAGTGACCACTTGCAAAAAGTAGGCAATTAATGATTTAAGTGCATGTGAACTGGAAAGCACTTTGAAATCATTGTCTGTAACATTAGTCTTTTGTTTGTTTGTCAATGTGAGCAGTGAAGCATTACATAGTCATTGGCATCAGATACTATAGCTAATAGTATTGTGCTTTAAATACCTGCCTGTAGTTTCATTCTTTACTCAAGTGGCAAGTGGTCAATGTGACCCACCGGTCTTACTGCTTTCCCCATCTTCATGTCTAAGATTTTTCAGGTTTTACAAAAGTGCAGAGGTGGAAAAACAGGTTCAGAAAGTAGAAGTATTTTTCAGCATGGCTGGTGTCAATTACTGGTTTGTACTTCTAACTTCTGAACCTGTTTTTTCCACCTCTGCAATTTTGTGAGCTTTATGTTTACCACTGCAAAACAGGACAGAACAGTTTTGTAACATAACATTGCCAAACCCATTTTGTCTTACTAGGTTACAGTAGAGATACTGTACACAATTCAAGAGTAAAGACAAAATATTCCAAACTAGGGTTAAAATATTATCCCACTCCACATTAGCTGTCTGCAATGAATGAAATGGTGCATATTCTAAGACATGGTTGCGTAAGTGTTTTGAGGTGCGTAGCCTGAAGAACCATAACGCCTGAACTCTACGCACAAACGTACCAGCTCAAGACTTATTCAAATATAAAATAACATGATGTTCATTTGACAAAGTTTAAAGCTTTTGCAAGAAACTGCAGTTCAGTTTAGTTTCTGCGTTCAAATAGATTTAAGAACTTATTTTCTGAATGTCTAATATTACACCTGGGCACACAAAATAGACTAATTGACTAATTTATCCCATAAAATGTAGAGTTGAATAAGAGCTTTTAATAAACCGTAACACAAATCCTTGGCTGTAAATAATGGTCCCATAACCGAGAACCTGGCCACATAACAGAGCTGTGTCACAACAGTCATGTTGCAACTGTATATTATGGCACAAATGCAAAGATTTAGATTCTGCAGCCAATGTTGGGGTCTGAGGTGGGATTGTCTCCAGAGGACCATTATCATCTATTACATTAATAAAGCATAAAAGATATTTTTGCAAAAGATTAAATTATTTAAAATAGAGGATTAAGATAGATTTAGGCTGCTAGATTACCATTTAAACCAAAGTAATTTGAAGGTTGTAACAAATGATGACCATGTTCATTGAAGGTATGAAATATTGTGTGCAGCCAATTGCTTTCCTGAGAGGCCATTTGAGGTGGAGACATTCAATTCAGATCTTCCCTTTGCATTCAGACAGGACACAAATGTTGCATTTTCATACATTTCTTTCTTTGCAATTTTTTTTACATTTGAAACTTTGCATTGTAACAAACTTGAGATTCACTGATATTAAAGGATAATTCCAGCAGTGGTCGACCTGGACCTCATTTCCCCATCTCTTCCCATCATACAGATCGGCTCAGACCAAAATTTAATCAATTCCTTCGTTGTAGCAGTACCTGCGGTCTGAGATGGATTTGTACAGTTTTGATTCTAGTTTGGCAAACAGGCATGTCTTGAGATTTTATTTTTTATTTTTTAAATAACATCCATTTACAGACATGTATCATGTATCACAAGATGAGTGTTGCCATTTTAAAAAGGATATGTTTTGGGTGATTTTGGGATAGGTTTTTGGAGTGCCCAATTGCCCAAAAGGATTCTATTGGGGACTAAAGATCCCAGTCAACTGAGACCGTAAATACCTCTATAACAAAACAATTGATGAAATTCTGGTCAGAGCTGATGGGTATGATAGGAAAAGATAGGGAAATGATGTCCAGGTCGAGAATGGCCAGAATTATCCTTTAAATGCTACTTCCACCAAATAAAGTGCAACTTATGCAAAAAAAAAGGACGAAAAGTGGGACAATAGATATAAACAATCATATGTTGAGCATTTCAATAACTTTAGAAAACAGTTGGAAAATTTGTAAACAGAAATTTGCATAAGCAAATGATTCATTTCTGAGAACAAATCAAGATTAAATGAAGCACAACAGCACTTTTCCTTATTTCTGTCCTTTCTTTTATAAGATGCCACTCTTTGATCACCTTCTCCATTTTTATAGTTAAAGAAATCAGTAGAAAGTTACCAACAGCCACAAACCAACACCTAGAGGCAAGAGCTTATCTGTTCACGAAGAAGTCCTGCTTTTATGGCAAAGTGAAACAGAAACACACTGCTCCTTAATGGAGACTGCGCAGTGCTAGAACAATGCAGGTATGCAAGAACAGGGCATCTCTGATAGTTGGGGTAAGAACAGAGAAGATCAGGAAGGGGTCTTTGAACAGGAAACAGAAAGGAGGCCATAAGCAATAAGTCTCAATGTAAGGCTCTCAGTCCGAAGGTCGCATTTCACCATATTTCTTTGTAAACTCTTCTGCATTCCTGAAGAATTTTTTACGGTCTTTAGAGTATTCCTCTGCAAGGTCTCCTCTCAATGGATGTTCAGGCTCTGGGTTGTTCACCAGAGCAATAAGGGACTGAATCACTAAAGGGAAGACATAACAAGACAAGTTATTCATACACCATATACACCAGTTATAATTACAACTGGGCGTGTTATTCCACTCTACAACACAAGGCAACTTAAAGGGGACCCATTATGCTCATTTCCAGCTCTATATGTTTATCCTGGGACTCCACTAACGGTTTGTTACACAGAACCATCTGGGAAGTCTTCATTGGAAACTGTTTGGAAAAGGGCCGGCACTTTCAAAAAATACTTGATTGGATGAACCATTTGTCTATCATGGGCTAAACCACAGGTTAAACCACGCCCATAGCTGCCGGTAGTTACTCATAGCATGCCGATTGGTCCGCAAAACTGAAGTTCAGCCACAATCAAATTAAGTTGAAGCCTGACAAGATGGATTCTCGTGGTTGCGATTCTCGTGTGAACTTGTGAATTCAGCTACCTCGCAAGGTAAGGACACCACTAGAGTAGCTTTGCATGATTCACAGTTGAAAAAAGTCCTTATTTATCCTATACTGGCCCTTTATGCAGCCCCTCTGTTCAGCCTCTGTCTGAAACAAGCCGTATTAGCTCCCGTCTCTTTAAGGCCCCCCTCCCTAAAAGCCCACTTTCTTCCGATTGGCCAACATCCTCTTGCCGGTGTGGAGGTTCAGAAAGCAAACTATAAACCTACTAAGTAACACTCATTCGTGATTGAAAATGGCAACTTCTCAAATCCAACCGTACATGTTCGAGCCCGAATCCAATCTGGAATATGAGACAAAGACATCTCCGTTTGGTGTACGTGTGGGAAATGCGCTAAAATGTCGACTGAAGTGGAAAATGTCTGCTGTCAGGAAATAACAAAGGTAACGTAACTATTAAAACGTTATTCTGCTGTAGCCAAACGACTGTATATTATCTCCCTGCACCACTTGTTATAGTTGACTGCTTATTACTTGAAAACATTTCGTTGTAAAGACGTGCATGCATCATCTTTCCCTCATTGTCTTTGACCGGGGAACTTTTGTCACTTCCTGGAGCAGATGACCATATAAAGAAATCCGTCCCGAGTTGACGTCAGCTCGAGCTGAAAGTAGAAAAAAAACGTTGGAAACCTAGCATTTAGAGCTAGGTTTCCATGAGGCCTAGCGTTTAGAGCAAACTCAAACTCAAGGCCCGCGGGCCAAATCCGGCCCGCTTTTATGTGGCCCGCAAGAGTTTGAAAGGCATATGATTGTCTTAAAATACAAGTCTATGCTGCTTTACAGCATACAGTGACCATAAACTACATCTCCTACAATGCATGTTGATTTTGTGACATTGACGTTTATCTAAAGTGGTTTTCTAAAAAGTGGTGGAATTCAAAAAATCTACCAATAATCCCAAAATATCCAAGAAGAGAAAAATTGATGCAGAGGGAAGGCAATTTCATGAAAGATGGGAAAGCGAATACATGTTTGTGCTTCAAGGAGAAAAACCGGTATGTCTTCTGTGTTATGAGTCAGTGTCGGTGATGAAGGAATACAATTTATGTCGACATTTTGACACCAAATAGATCAAAGTATGCTAAATTTAGCCTCACAGAAAAACATCAAATCGTCCAAGAATTAAAAGGCAGACTGCAATCGCAGCAGAATATGTTTACTAAAGCTACAGCCAAAAATGATGAACAAAGTTAATGTAATAACTTGTTTGATTATATTTGCCTTTGTTATTCACTTCAATCTGCATACAATATTTATACAATAATTGTACACTTGAATAAATAATAATCAAATGCAGAGAGTTATTTAACAATATGTTAAGGAGTAGTTACATTTATACAGTATTACAGTTACAACCGGCCCTTTGAGGTCAACCATAATGCTGATGTGGCCCGGGGTGAAAATGAGTTTGACACCTCTGGTTTAGAGCTACCCCAGAAAATCGGGTCGTCCAGTAATCAGAGGGTTCCTGGTTCAATCCCCGGCAGTCTGTGCAGCACAGCACCAGATTTTAAATGAGAAATACAAGGAACGTATTTTGCGTAATGTTAGACATGTTTTGGGATTTTTATGAACATATTTTAAACAATAGCCGAAAACAGTGTATATTCAAAACTTTTCCAAAACATTCCATTAATTTCCTGAAAAACAGTTTTTCTAATTTCATAACTTTGCAAGGAATGTCCCTGGCTGTACCCTGGCTGTATGAATGCAGTCCATTTACATTTAGCCTTTATTATACATGGCTTCTCCCAATAGACAGCAAGGAAACAGGGCTACAGCCACAGAGGTATCACAGTACAGGAAGTTTCATGACCAGGACAGTCGGCTGCACTACAGAGCACCACATGACCTCACACATACCTTGATAAGTTTTAGTAGCCGGTTTCCAGTTTTCTGGACTGATCACAGGCAGGCACACCTGCCCCTTTTCATCAATGTTGGGGTGGTAGATTTTTGTTTTGAAAGTGATTTGGGGTGGCTTGAAGGGATATTCCACTGGGAAGTTGATCTCAATCTGAAAAGCACCTTTGTCATATGGAGGGTTGTCCTTCCAAAAAGGAAAAAAGATTCAGCTTTTTGGTCGTCAAGTCAACTATATTTATATAGTGCTTTAAACACAAAACAGGTTTGATCCAAAGTGCTTTACAAGACAGAAATATTACTTCAAATATATATACACAGTATGCTAATGAGTAAAAATGTGTTTTCTGTGTTTTGTGGATTGGGAAGATCTGATAGTAAGGGGAAGGTGGTTCCACAGCTTTGGGGTCACTATTGCAAAAGCTTGTTCACCCTTTGATTTTGTTCTAGATCGTGGAACAGACAACAGCCCCTGATCAGAGGGCTAAGAGATCTAGCGGTATGGTATAGGGACAAATGTTCAGTAATGTACAGAGGAGCAAGACCGTGTTAGGGTTTGTAAACAAACAGTAAAATTTTAAATTCAATTCTATCACCCATAAACGGGGAGCCAATAAAGTGATGCAAAAAATAAACATAAAAGTAAAGGAACACAGTACCACAATCTGACTCAACATTCAGCATTTAGATCAAATTCAGACAAGAATTCTCTTAACAATATTCATTACTTACAGGAACAATGAGCCCACGCCAGTTCAAAATATTTGATTCAGCCACTTCAATGTTGCGGAAATATTTAATTCCAGAGCTCCGGATTTCATTAAGTTCCTGCAACAAAAATGAAATTAATATTAAAAAGGTAACGAGTGATAACATAAAACTTTAATATAATATAAACTTTACTTTAAATTCTCTCTTTTCTTCCTCAAGGAAGTCAGAGCCCAGGGTGACCTACAGAACGGTGCCTCTAGAGCTAGCAGTGATACAGTGCGTTTCCTCATGGACACTAAGAGGGCAGATGCTTGCCACCATAGGCTTGAACCGTCATCCTCTGGTTGAAGGATAGTCTGCCTACTTGCTACACCACCCTGCCACAGAGGTTTAGTTTAGTACTTAGAAGTTAAATATTGACATCGACAACAAATTTATAAAAATCGGCATTTCATGGGTTGAAAATGGCTCAATGCGCCATCTGCTGTTTTAAATCAGCCTGAGCCTTCCAAGGCCAATGCTGACAGTCGATCGTTTTGGTACTATTCTACGTCATGAAATTTATATTAAAAAAGGGCTCCTGCCGTCCTGCTTCACACATTCATTCACGCAATTCCCCCCCGCCCTCAGTGAAACTCTGACACAGAGAACAGACACAGAGAGGACAGAAGCAGCGCGATCAGAAATCACAGCAAAACATGGTTGAGACTCTCAGCATAGTTTTTTTCTGTTGATTTGGCTGTTAGGCACTATGAAAAAACACTTAGGCGCTGTGCCCAAGACTTATAATGGTAGGGCAAACCCTGCTGCTTATTCTGGCACCATGTTGGCGACATTCTCGTGTAAACAACACGCATGTAAACACCATGGGCAATATCGAGGTCAGCAAAAATGATCGACGTCATGTCCATATATCGTATGTTAAGTCGATAACGTAATTAGCACGACAGGCCTAGCTACAATATGATATGACATACGGTATCTATCAACATTACCTAGCAAAGCTTAACATCATGAAACACATGGCATGCAGTGCAGTGGCGACCCCAAATGGGCCCCTCAAAAAATTTGCAAACTATAGCTCCCTCAGGATGGTACCACCTCCACCTCATTTAGAGGCAGGAAAAACCCTGCCAATAAGCATATAGCCATCACACTATACAAGCTTGCCAGCTGTTGAGAGTACAGAGTTCTGGCCAGAAAATTCGGAGTGAGTGTGACAACAGTTCACAGATGTTTATATTCTGTATGCTGAGCGATCCGCTCGGTAAGTATGCCTAAACCGAACTCTCTGGTTCTCTAGCATAGGTTCCGAGCATGCACAAAATTCTTATATTGCTCTAACCTTTTTCCATCACCAAACGTCAAATCAACTTCTCCCTAATCCACCCTTAGCAAGTGCGTTTAGCACATCCCATTCGGCGTTCAATCGATCTAACTTCTTTTCCATCACCCTTTTCGTAGTAACTGATATTCAGATATTTTCTTTTATATCTATTTTTAGCTAATTGTTTTTTTTCCCCCAAATATATCTTACCAAGTACAAAGATAGACAGTTTACGTTTTAGTCTTACAGCTATTCCCTTTTTCCACATAAATAATCTCCACCACCACCCCACTCCCCAATCTGGACAATATTTACTGAGGTACTGTCTCATACTAGGGTTGGGTACCAAACTTCCAAACTTTTGCCAAATTTCGGTACCTGAGAGCACATCTGGGTGAGAGAGTAGGCTAGAGTATACGAGAAAGAGAGTCCTATCAACAGACATCTCTTTTACAATGGTGGTCTATGGGGAAGATGTTTTTTGGGCCGAAGGGGAATTTTCGCTGCAATACCGTGAGTGGCCACTGGAAAAAATTGAAAGCAAGGCTGAGCCGCGGCGCCATATCCAGTTCTTATAATGCATCCATGCCTTACTCTTTCTAGCGAACTGGCCAAGCAGGGTAAACAATCAATTGATTGGCTCAACTGAGTGAAGCTATTACCATATTAACTGGATTAGCTGCGCCCGCTGTCTATAGCCGCGACCGTCTGAAAAAAATGATGCTCCGTGAACATTACCATTTATTCTCATTAATTTATCAGAAATTGGTCACAGGTCCAGATAGAACCGTAACTCAGTCTGGGTCTGCAGACACACACAAATACATGCCTAGGTTTACTGTATTACATACATATTACAAATTAGATTTTTGTTTTTACAGCGAGAATAAAGTACCGAAAATGGTGAATGAATGCCAGATACCGGTACTGTGTCGGTTCAAATGTGAACGGTACCCAACCCTATCTCATACACATCATCTTCACTGTATTCAAAATTAGGAAACACAGGAAAAGCACCCTTTAAATGTAATTATCCCTAGGATTGTGCACATACTCACATGCACCCAAACATACATGCGCGCACATACACATGCGTACACGCATGCACGCACGCGCGCGCGCACACACACACACACCATATATACTTAGTTTAGGATGATGGCTTTTAGTGCCCCACACATTTTGACCCAATAATACCGAGTATTAATGCCATATGTAAAATTGGGAACAAAGATAGGGTATCTTCACATACTTACACATGCGTACATCTAGTGAATTATGTTTAATGGAAAAAGGCCTACTAATTCAGTGTAAGGATATCTATAGTAACGATGCTTCTGACGCAACATTGAAAAATAGCAAGTCTTGAGGAAACTGGTGCTGGCGACATATAACGTTACAGTCTTAAAAGAAAGACTGGGTGTACTATTGTTATTTCATAGTTTTCTAAGACCGCATAATCAAGTCGGACTTCTTAGCCTATTATCAGTTAGCTTAGCTAGATAACTATTTAGCTAACGTTAACTACTCGATCAACGTCTGACGCGGACTTAACTCATAGTACAAGTGAACAACGCACACTTTGGCGAACAAATATGTTGTTTAGTATGTGCGTAGGTTTAAATATGAAACGCATACTCTCTATTATCTAGTTAATATCGTTTTCAATGACCAGGAAATTTACCTTGCACAGTCTCTTGGTCGCCGCCATTGTGAAATTGTTGTCTGACAGCAGGGATTGTTTAAATACGCGGAGATAGGTCACCACCGGAAAAGAAAATGAGGGACAGCATAACGCTGAGATGACATCGGCACTATGCAATGTGTGAAGTCACATGCGCATGCGCGACTCTGAAATTTGCCGTTAAAGGGCAAATTGTCACTAAATCGCGTTTTTTGAGCTGTAAACATGGTCATGTGATTTGTATGTAGTGAATAGCATAAATCGTGTAGTTAAAGTTGCTTTGTGTGCTATTCTGTATATGTTTGCACGTGTCTGTACGTGTGAGTATGTCCACAATCTTAGGGAGCTGTTGCTGTGTCTCTTAATTTTGTATGTACAGCGAAGTTGATGTGTATGAGACAGTACCTCAGTAAATATTGTCCAGAT
>OMKK01089538.1:2500-10635 GCA_900302305.1 Polymixia japonica
CAAACACGCCGGGGAGTTCAGGTTTCTTGTCTTCCAGCAATGAGTTGTTCACTGCAGTGGAAGGGAAAAGTACCAGGTTAAAACTAGTATCTGTCTTCAGCATCAACCTGAAACCTCTGAGACAATGCTGGCTTCACTTCCTGAGCCTTCCACTGTTTCAGTCATGGACCTTCCTGAAGGTATATCCTAAACACAGTGTGGTTTAACACCACGCAGCCCCTCCACATGTAATAAGAGACAGACCACAAATGGAAAATGGATGAAATGATGGACACACCGTTCTGCTCACTGCACAGGACAAACATGCTCATCATGCAGCTTGACAGAACCTGCTAGAAAACAACTAGATATGAACGACCCCTGAGTCTTCACATGTCTTAGCACATGTGAATCACTAATCTTTGCTAGTGCCCAGAGACAGTTAAGTGGTTTCATCTGTTCCACTGCTGGTCTAGGATCAAATCCCCACAGAGTTTACTGTCTGCTGTCTCCCTCACTGCTTTCCTGTTGCCTAAACTAGGAATAAAATGACTAAATGTGATTAGACGTCTCACTCTCCTTACCAAAAATAAATGATATTACTACTTAGAGAACTCCTATCGACTCTTAAACATACAGTTTAACTAACCAATAGGTACTCTCTTAGATTTCAGGTTCTGCCCTAGCCTGGTCTAAAACAAGAGAACAACATTGCTTTAAGTTAAACTATTCAATAATGTTTTTATGTATTATTCTAATATAATTAATACACACTGTCTAAATGGACACCAGACTGAAGCTTGTTCTTGTAGCTCAGCTTCCAGAAAGCCCACAGAGGACTCAGTAAAGCCTCTGAAACGGCTTCAGTTTCTGCACAAACAATTTCCACCAGCGACAGCATGAACCACAGACCCCTAAAACCCACCAGCACACACCCAGTCACACACACTGTTTCTGGCCTTACACAACCACTCAAACAATCACGGTCCAATTTGACCTTGATTAGTTGAAGTAGTCCTCACCAGGAGCTGTGTTGAAATATGCAACAAGGTTTGATTTAACACAGCAAACATCTTTGACAACATGGATACACAGACTGAGGGTGGATGGATGGATGGATGGATGGATGGATGGATGGATGGATGGATGGATGATGGATGGATGGATGGATGGATGGATGGATGGATGGATGGATAATTGGATGGATGGACATACAATTATTAACAAACAAAATGGATGAAATGAGCAACACCAACACCAGCTGCAGTGGAGACGGAGACACTGCGAAAGCGATTGTGGGTTAATGAAGGTAAAAAACACACAAGACAAATGAGCTGTTTTTACCCAATCGAGGCCGGGACCATACGGCTGGTTTAGGATGGGCAAAGCCCTTGTGATGCTCTCCGTTCACTGTTGGAAGAGGATGGACGGTGAAAAAGGGAAGAAAGTGTCACTAAATGAAAGCTTCAGAAGAAGAACCATTTAAGTCTGTTTTGAACTTTGGTGGCCAGTCAACACACCAGTCAACACACCAGTCAACACACCAGTCAACACACCAGTCAACACACCAGTGAAGTTAAACAGATCTGCGGTGATCATTTTGTTTATTTCCAATGCAAATCAACATGTTTCAAGGATTCTCTTGAATCAAACATCTTGATACTAATTGAGTATCTCTCTTATTTCAAGTTGTCACTTTTAAAGAAAATTAGGCAGATTGTTTTAACTAGTTTCACCTGTTATGATTGTTTTGTTTTAAAATGTGTCTCAAAACCTTAAATGTCATAAACCACAGTAGACGTAGAACCTTTAGAAAATCAGGTTTAAAAACAACTCATATGGTTCTTAAGCTGAAGGGATCAGTCAGCAAACCACAGCGTACTGCGTCAACAACACGCTAATGGGATTTCAGACCTTGTAAGAGTAAAACAGAGCGATTCTTCAGCATCAAAAACTAAACAAGATGTGACTGTCAGATGAGAACCGACATGGAAACCTCTTTGGTCTGTTTAGTCTTTTTCTTCCCCCTTTGAAATTAAATCTTGTCTAGCAGTGCAAATCATTCAAGACACAGCCAGGATACCAGGATATCAACATCAAACAAATGCAAGAGCCTGAATATCAGCAACCCCACTCTATGGTGGATGGTTGAGAGACACCCGAGGCTGATCCTCAACCCCAAACTGACATGGTCTGTCAAAGCGTGACTAATCACTTTCTACACAACATTATGTGAAACGTAACGCCAAGAACCAAACTGACACTGTGAATTCGATATCTTTCCAATTATGACAACATCTGGGGTTGATTTGGATTAGCTACATAGTGTAGTGCTTAGGAAGGGAGGGAGATCGTCCAACCAACCCAAACACAGAGATTATGTAAGAAGTTTAAGGAACAGGTTTGAAGGGGAGGTTTGAGGAAGAGGTTTGAAGGGGAGGTTTGAGGAAGAGGATTGAGGGAGAGGTTTCAAGGGGAGGTTTGAGGAAGAGGATTGAGGGAGAGGCAGGACAGAGGTGTAGTGAGGAAGGAGGGAAAACTGTTCCATTACCCCCAGGCTTCCCGGAGGTCAAGGAGGAGTTTCTGGGCCTAGAGGAAGAGTAGGGCTGTCTGAAGCCGTTAGAGAAGGGGAATAGGGGGTTTCTGGATGTAGGCTTCATGGTTCTGGAAACCGTAGTAACGGCAGGGCCGTGCGGCCGCACAGGGTGAGTTGGGGCAAGATTTCTCTTGCTGCCTTGACCTAGAAGATCAAAAACAATGGCAGTGCCCTTGTTATAATCAAGATCTTGTTTCTCTGTTGGTGAGATAATGATCACAATGCCAGTCAGGCGTGTTGAGAAGCTGTGATGTTAGTGGTAGAAGATCAATTCAACAGGACTTATCCTAAAGCTGGACATTTCTATTTCACTTTTTTCTATCAGGTAATTTAATAATTACATTTCAAGGTAAGTGATGTAATCACTAATCTTTTTTCAAAGCATTTTATGTGCAACACTGTTTAATTGGTAATTACGTTCAATCTATTCCATGATGCACTTAATGACATGATGACAAGGCTTTCCAGCGCTCACAATCTTTAGAAATCACAGTCATACAAGCTGACGATGAGTATTGGTAGCGTAACGCAACCATGACTGTAAGATTGTGTGCAACATGCAGACACTGGGGGCCATGTTGGATGAAGGCTTAGAGGTGCAACAAACATTCCACTCCTCTCTGGGAGCGGCCATTCCTGTAAACAAAATGAACTGCCATTCAACTGGATAACCTGAAGCTGGGGGATATGAGGTGGCTGCAGACGGTACAGACAACACAGACAGAAAGAACAATGCTAGCTTGAAGACACAAGATGCATGGACATTCCTTTAATGAGGTCATCATTACCCCAGTTGTTATTATATTTGGCCCTCTCATTGGCCAAAGCAGATCTCAGGAGGGCTGATCGATCCTGTGATTGGCTGAAAACTGTGTGAGAAAGAGAATGTTTAACTGTTGGCGGACGACACTGTGTTATAAATGCTGAAGTCCTGAAGAGAGCCCTCTGAAGTCCTGTTCACTTTCAACAGGCTGTTTCTGAAAACAGTTTCCAACAGTTTCTTACTGTTGACTACCTAAACAGATGCCTTGCACTGGAGTCAAATCAGAGTTGGTGTAACGGTAAACTGCAGCTTCCAAAGATAACCCTCATCTCTCACTCATCTCACAAAATACCAGGAAAAATAAGCAGTGAACGTTAAACGTTGGAAATTACCAGAGGGATTATGAGGCCTTTCTGTTGCACTAGTGGGCGCCCTGGGCTGAGCCCGTCCCTGAAGCCAGTCACCATTTGCAGGTGACTTGGGAGCAGGGGAGGCTGTAGTGCTGCTGGAAGGAGCTTTGGTGGGGAGGAGTTTTGGGAGGAGAGAAGGGTCGGCGTGTTGCTTGCTGTCATTTCTAATACTGTTTCCTCTGTCTGGGGTAGGAGAGAAGAGAGGTACCATGATCATAGGGACTAGATCATGTTGGTCTTAAACGGACTCATAAAAGCTATTTGGTTTGGTTTTATTTGGTTTGAACTGACACTGGAAGCCAGTGGATTTAGGTGTTTTTAAAAGTAAGCAGACATGCATTTGAATTCTTCTCACTAGCTCCAATGTGTTTAGAGAGATGAGAGCCACCAGATGCATGTCTTTGAAAGCTAAAACCTAATTTTAAATCCAATGAAAAGAAAAACAATTTTCTATCTGGCGACCGAAATGCAAACGTTTAAATTTGGCCCCATTATCTTGGACCACACAGAAATACAGAAAAGTCTGGAAGACATTGTAATTGTAAAGATTTAGACAGAGAAGTCAAGATTAGAGTAAGGAAGTGACTTTGCAGATCGACTTGTGTTGCTGTTCCCTGACGGGAAGTTCAACACGTCTGCGTCTGTACTCGGGAGCATGCAGTCTTGTCATGCAGACTGATCAAATGCAGCATGGCAGGAACTTAACGGGGAAACCACACTCAGGACTAAACACAGACAAGAATAGAGGGATGGATGGATGGATGGAGTAGGGAGGGATATATATGGATAGTGTTGTGCTGTTTTTAATAACCTCAGTTATTACTATTTATATGTTGGGTTCTATTTCTGTTGCTGCAATAATTTAATTTTCCCACTGGGATTAATAAAATCTAATCTAATCTAATCTAATGCATGAAATAAGGGATTCCAACAGACAGGAAAGGAGTCTAATCAAAATCTAGTTACTAGTGTAACTCTGGAAGAATGAATCTTGTTCTGTAAAGGGTTACTGATGAATCTTTCATGAAGACCCACACATGGGATACAATCTGTTAATATAAACACTATTTGGATGTCCTACTGGAATTTAACCCAGCTCTTTGCAATAGTAACATGTTGTAACTCATACATGATGTTACATTATGGGTTATATATTTATCTTCTTTTCTGAAAATATATTTTATTTGTATAAAATCAGATGAAAAACCCACTGATTGATTAGCCCAGAGGAAAGAATGGTATGGTGAACAGTATGGTGAACAGTATGGTGAACAGTATGGTGAATAGTATGGTGAATAGTATGGTGAACAGTATGGTGAACAGTATGGTGAATAGTATGGTGAACAGTATGGTGAACAGTATGGTGAATAGTATGGTGAATAGTATGGTGAATAGTATGGTGAACAGTATGGTGAATAGTATGGTGAACAGTATGGTGAATAGTATGGTGAACAGTATGGTGAATAGTATGGTGAATAGTATGGTGAATAGTATGGTGAATAGTATGGTGAATAGTATGGTGAATAGTATGGTGAATAGTATGGTGAACAGTATGGTGAATAGTATGGTGAATAGTATGGTGAATAGTATGGTGAATAGTATGGTGAACAGTATGGTGAACAGTATGGTGAATAGTATGGTGAACAGTATGGTGAACAGTATGGTGAATAGTATGGTGAATAGTATGGTGAATAGTATGATGAACAGCATGATGAAAGGTATGGTGAACAGTATAGTGAACAGTATGATGGCCACAGCCTAGCAGAACAGCTGTTTTCATATGCAAAACTAGCTTGGGCTGCTCTCGGTGGCGTAGTAAACTTACTCAGCCTGTGTGACGGACACTCCAGTGCCTTCACCTCCATGTCTGTCATCGACTTTCTAACTCTCACAGGACACAAGGCATGCCAGCATGCAGCCAGTCACAATAGCTGCAGCTCCCAGAACCCGCCCCTCCCAGCAGCGTAATCGGATTCGGCAAAGCAGGTGACGACCGACTGCGAATAAAGCTGTATTATTCAAAATAAAAAGAAATGAGCGTCTCTCTGTTACCCAGTGATAACTGAGGCCATTTCGGCTCAGCAGAGCCGGGCTGAGGAATAGTTTCTTGACGGCTCTCGGGTGGCGCTGTAGGAAATAATATACGTTTCATAAAGGAAGACATGTACAAAGGAAATGAATTAGGTACAAAAAAGCCCTGGAAGCCTGAGTGAAAACAAGCATGAACATCCAAGGGAGAGAGTCTCTGTGTAAATAAAGACAAGATAATCACCAAAAGAGGTACGCGGGGATCCTGGGAAGGCCTGGTTTCTAGGCAGAGGAGACATTCTGGGCTGGGTCCGGTTGTGGAGTGCTGGAACAGCGAAGGATTCGAGACAAGATCACAGATCAGAAGAACACAAGTGTGACCCAGCAGTGAAGAACAAGCACATTGTGGGTGGTTGTGTTTCTCATCCAACAGATCATTCATATCATTACTGATCTCTGCATGCAGAGCTTTAGGATATGTTATGTTGCTCAATACATTATTACATTTGAATTATTAATTGCTGAATCTAAGAAGTGCATTCTGGTCAAACAGTTTCTGATTTAAAATGTCTCTCTTTTAAAGCCTGGATTCACTGTGTTTGGTTATATTTGTATGTCTTGTTGTGTTTATTCCTGCCGTGAAACCTGCCAAGCGGTGATCAACTGAACTGGAAGTGGTTTGAGGCTCATAGACATTCCAGTAATAACTGGCAACTGGTAAAACAGTTTAAATTAAAAATAAACATTTAAAATCTTGAGATACATAAAAGTACTTAAGGAATTGAATTGAATTGAATTGAATTGAATTGAATTGAATTGAATTGAATTGAATTGAATTGAATTAAACATGGAATCAGTGTGTAGGCTTTGAAACAGCCCACTGATAATTTCAAATTTGCATCTGTACAAATGAGCGATTGACCATCGTTTTAAATCTTGCATTTGCCTCAAATGGTTTGTGACAAACACTCATTTTTGAAATATTTGTCTGGAACATGTTCTGTAGACTGACCGTAACATAACGGCTCTCTATAACTGGTCTGAACATGCTGTAATAGATGTCAGTTTTATTATCATTTTCTGTGAAAACAGCTGGTTACGTGCGGCGGTCCAGAACATATACACTGTACATTCCTAGGCAGCATTTAAATAGATTCTTTACATAGGATCGCTCACACAGAATGACTGTAAAGCGCCGTGTGTCTGAACAAGTACAATCCCTCTGTTTGGTACTATTACTGATAGTGAGACAACTCTTACCAGGCCTGGGTGGAAACAGAGCGCGGGGTCCAATAGGTTTCTGAAAAATATTAAATGTGTTAGTCTCTAAAACATTCAACATTCATGATAAACAACCATCATGTCTCCATTGGAGACATGGAGGTCATTGAATAACTCTAAAATCTAGAGGATCCAGTGTGTAAATATCTCTGTACTGTCCTCTAAAAAACTCCATCATTTGTTAATTATAATTTTTTACATTTTTGTTTTCCATTTTCTTCCAGTGATCTTGTTTTTGAAATGTAACTTGCAGAGTGATGCGTACGCTCTATGTACACAAGTCTTGTCCTTGTGCTGTCCATTGACACTAGCTATGTGTCCACCCAGCTGACTTCTTCCAGCCAACACACACAGATTTAGGGCAGCGTTGATATATGAGACTCGGTAACAGGGAGGATGTTGGGGAGCTTGATGTCTTGCAGACTTCTAATGCTCCTGTGACCTCTGACCCTGACAATATGCACATCACATCCATGTGCCAAGAAACTACATATATATACATATACATTACACTGAACACAACAGAATGTAGGATAACGTTTTTAGGATAGGATAATGTTTTTATCCAAAGCTTCTCACATGAGTGCATATAAGCTCCCCAGTGGGAATAGAACCCCTAACCCTGGCAGTGTTAGTGCCTTGCTCTACCCATTGAGCTACACAGGGAATAGAACCCCTAACCCAGGCAGTGTTAGTGCCTTGCTCTACCCATTGAGCTACACAGGGAATGGAACCCCTAACCCTGACAGTGTTAGTGCCTTGCTCTTTCCAATGACCTACACAGGGAATGGAACCCCTAACCCTGGCAGTGTTAGTGCCTTGCTCTACCCACTGAGCTACACAGGGAATAGAACCCCTAACCCTGGCAGTGTTAGTGCCTTGCTCTACCCATTGAGCTACACAGGGAATGGAACCCCTAACCCTGGCAGTGTTAGTGCCTTGCTCTACCCATTGAGCTACACAGGGAATAGAACCCCTAACCCTGGCAGTGTTAGTGCCTTGCTCTACCCACTGAGCTACACAGGGAATAGAACCCCTAACCCTGGCAGTGTTAGTGCCTTGCTCTACCCATTGAGCT